>JAKUCM010004230.1:0-16337 GCA_023374145.1 Lepidium sativum
TTATACATACACTATTGAGTGTTTGTATTTTTTTGTTAATTAGAAGAAAAAAAATCAATTAACTTATAAAGTTGGCCTTTTCTAGTTCCCATCGTTATATTGCTTATATTGTTTTGTTTTGACAATAGTAGTTCTCTGACTGAATTGATATGTTTTTATGAGTAGAATATAGTGAAGGTTGGTGAAGTTAGGTACACTAACGTGTTTACATTTTTCTATCTAGAAGGAAAAAATTTATAAGGAGCATGCAACCTCAAAACTTTTGTCCCAGGCATTACCAATTTTTGGAGACATAGAGGTTAGTATTATATTTCAATGATAGAGGTTGGTGGAGTTTGGTAGACTATCACTTTTACATTTTCATTATAAAAGGGAAGGATCTCTAAGGAGCAGTAAACCTTATACCCTTTGTCAAAACCATTACCACTTTCTGGACACCTAGAGGTTTGTATGGTAGTTCATTGGTTGAGAATGGTGGAGTTTTGTAGACTAATTCTTTTACGTTTTTCTTTCTAGAATAAAAGGGTCTATGTGGAGCAGGCAACCTCAAAACATTTGTCCCCACCACTACCACTTACCGAAGACTTAGAGGTTAGTATGATAGTTCATTGTAAGAGGTTGGTGGAGTTTGATAAACTAACTCTTTTATGTTTTTATTTTCAGAAGGAACAAATATTTGAGGAGCAGCCAACCTCACAGATTTTATCCCCACCATTACCACCTGCTAGGAACCCTAAGGTTAGTATTATATTTCTTTCTTAGCGCATAGTAGAGGGTGGTGAATTTTGGTGGAGTTGTGTGTGTTACCTCTTATACGACTTTTTACAAAAGAAACAAATCTCTGAGAAGCAGTAAATCTCACAGAGTTTATCCTCATCATTATGACATCTTAAAAACCCGGAGGTTAGTATGGTAGTTCTTTGATAGTGTTTGGTAGATTCTCGTAGACTGTGGTGGATTTTGTTTAATTTAGTATTTTACCTTTTTCTCTGCAGAGTGAATGGATACTTGAGGAGCATGAAATCTCAGACTTTATATCTTAGCATTAGAAATTGTTAGGAATCCTGAGTGTAGTTGTCACTTAAAAACTCTAGAGCAAACTCCTATCGCGGATGTCAAATTAACTCCCAAGCAGTCCCAACTTACCATCATCTGTCTCAATGAAGATAGCCATTGTCAAATTTTAGACAAAACTAGAGTTTGTAGAATATGTTGTGTAGTTTGGTGGAGGTAGAGCCTGAGTAAACTTTGGAAAAGTTTGGTGGAGTGTGGTGGATGTGGGATATACCTTAGTAGACTTTGGTGGTTCTTGAACTAATCATGTTAGACTTAAGTTGAGGTAACTATATTTTTGTTTCTTACAAATAAAATAATGTATTCTTTCCAATACAGAGATCCTCGTTCGAAGGAAGTTTTTTTGTTAGGTGTATTATAGATGATGAGGTAAAGCCTAACTCATACAATCCATTTGGGCCAGTTCATAGATTCAAAGTGGTTCGGCTTCGTAACCTTACCACGAGTGAGATATAGGGCTAATATTTTCTGTGTTAAATTTTTTTTTAACTTACTAAGCATTACATTATTTTTGTTTGTTGATTACCCACATTTTCAAGGATAACTCGATTGATGATGTCAGTCTCTTAAATAAGTTATATCTTAAGTTATATCTTCTGTTGCTCATGCCTAGAAGCTTGTGGCCAGTGGACCAATATGGATTGTTCACGTATTTGGTAAATTCTCTAGTGTTTGGTAAATTCTCACGTATTTAAAAGCTTGGTAGAATTTGATTGACTTAATATTGTGTTACTTTTTTGCAGCATGTCAAGCGGTATGAACATTCTCCGTTAAAGAAGTATACAGAGTCCATCTCCGTATAAGAGTGATATAGTTGCTTTCTTCGATCCTTGGTTATGTGCTTGCTGGTGTGCCCAGTACATGGCCTTCACGGGAAACGAGAAAAAGTATATATTAGATGATTATTTTCACCAAATGTAAACAAGAAAAGCCCCACTATAGTGTGCAACAAATATGCAGTTGTTTCGAGATGTTGACACTTTGTATGTTGCTCATAACATCAAGAACATCCATTAGGCAGCACATGATATAGATTTACTTATGTAGTACATTAAATCAACGACTCGAACTTCTCAGCAGTGGCCAATAATGATTTGATGAAGTCAGTGAGGTAATGTTGGTAAACTATGCATAGAGTGGTTAAATTTGATTGGTAGAGTCTCGTAGACTATTATGCATAATCTGGTTTTTGTTTAGTAGACAATTGTAGATAATGGTAAATATATGACAAATCTTGCTATACAATTGTAGACTTTGGTAGATCTTGGTAGACAGTAGTAGATAATGGTAAATCTTGTTTCTTAATGTTGATTACGTTTATTCATACGAGCAGGCCTGTGCGCGAGGATGACTCTAAATTTGGTCAAGAGTCTTGCACCAAAGGAGATGAAGACACATGTTATTGTGAAGGCTTACAATATCTTTAGGGTGAAGTCAAGCCAATTGATCATCCAATTCGGTGACTATGACATGTATACGCTCAAATTTATTGAGTGTTTAGTCTTGAAATTTGGATTTAAGGGACTATAAGATATGTTTATCACTTGTATCCGCATGAAATTCAATATAGATGTTATTAATGAGCTTCCGCCACCAAAAACAAATCCATGTGGGAGTAAAATTGACAAGGAAGTATTGATTACAGCGTCACAGATGTTGCTTTTTGATTGGTAGAGTTAGGTATATTATTCGGTAGTGTGGTAGAGTTTGTATATGCAATTAGTAACACAACTCTTATTTTTTGTTAACAGATACTCTGAAATAAGCAATATGTTTTGGACCTAGATGATGGTCCTATGAGAGTATAAATATTATTTTAATGAACAAAATGAGTTAACAAACAAAACTTTGCCTCTGGTTATAATTCCACTAATTTTAGTAGATTTACTTACTCAACGACTAGGCAACTCCGGTTAGAGCGCCACTGTAAAGTTTACTTTAGTTGACCTTCTGCATAACATGGTAGATTTTGATAGACTTACAGTATATCTTGATGTAGTTAATGAATAACATAGTAGATGCTGGTAGATTTATAGTAGAGTTTGGTTAAAGCTAGGATACAACAGGTTGGAAACCCAAGAAACTTTACGAGTCGAAGATTGGATGTTTGCTCTACATTTGTTGTACACATGGTACAAGTAACTCGTATAATAATAAGGATAAGTAAGATCAATATTTAGACGTTGCAAGGCTTCTGCTACATCTAAGGCATGCACACAAGATATTTTATCTACGTCAAAGTTTGCAAGAACACATTTTTTCCGTCAGATTTATCAAATGTAAAGATGTCGAGCATGTAAAAAACAACTCGATGTTCATTATGTCTTTCATATTGTACTGCGTGGCTTAGAGTAGTCTACTATGCATGGAAAGAAAAAAAATCGTAAAATAAACTATGCCAAAATCCACTACAAAGTTATCATAAATCTACCAACCTCTTTCAAACTTGTAAAGCATTCGTAACTCCACTACATAGTTATCCAAGATCTACTAAAGTCTTCAAAACTCCACTACATAGTTATCCTACATCTACAAAACTCTGTCATAGTTATCCACTAATCTCTATGAAGCCATACTGTTAGAAGTTTTTTCGATTGCTGCAGTGAGAATGGTCGTTGTTGCCCCTGCCTTTGCCCTCCTATTCGTGAACCACCTTGTGAAAATTGCCTTAGTGGCATCTATAAGTTACACAATAATGAAAGTTCTCCTTCAGCTAATGCATGATTGATAAATTCTACTATGTTCGATGTGGTGAAGTTGTATTATTTTCCAGGGAAATTATATGACTCCGCAAACAAACATTGGCCCTTAGCAAATACTCATATAACCTTGGATCGACTCTCTCTATTTGGCTGAAGATATTATTAAACTCATCAAAACATATATGCAGTTGCAACCTTCTTAAACATCTTAAAGGACTCTCCTCCTCCGAAATTAAACAATTTTTTTTACATAGATGGTATTACAGATTCCCTCGAGAAACAAGCACATACACATTTGTTATTGCTCTGGCTATGGATTAATGTCTATCCAAAATGATGGTCAATTCTTGATCATTAGGAATGAATGATTGAGTTGGCTAAAAAATTATTCCCAAGATTCATCATTTTTAGTATCAACTACACCAAAATCCATAGAGAAAATGTTGAAATTTATGTCTTGCATTGTGGCCGTGTAAAAATGTTTTCATACTACAGAAATCTTTTTATGCTTTCATCGAATTGGCTTGCCTCTCTTGATCTCTTTTCTTGTTTATTTGTCTGTCACTGATACTTCGTCCATAGGCCATACTTCTTCATGATCTTTCTCAAGAACTATCAGAAGACCATGAATCTCAAACTGTCCTAGCATTTCGTATTTCCATAATCCGAAATCTCCTTTACCATCGAATTTCTCCACCTCAAACTTTCCTGAGATGACTTCCATGCTTGAAACTTTTGAATGCTTTTGAAAAATGTGTTTAGTGTTTCTGATTTCTTGATAAGCAAGCAAATACTAATGCTTTCTGTATTTTTCTTGTGAGCAACAACACCACCGTTGACCTTTCCAGTCTCCTTCACGTCTCCCAGAGAAGAAGATGAGGAGCTGCGACAACCCTTCTACAAGCAAGTCTCCTTTCTTTTACCTCCTTCTTTATTAACTCTGAGCTTAATACTGCTTAAACTTTCTTCAAAGCAGGCTCTGATACCACTTGTAAAAGCATTGGCTTGAGAAATTTTGATTTGAGTTAAGAAGGATTTTTCGAAAGAGAAGAAAATTGAGACACGAGAGTTATAGAGTTCCTCACCGAGAAATTCGGCGAGTACATCTCTCTTCGGATCGAAATCCGGAATCCATTATAATTCTCTGTGTTCTTGATTCAGAGCTTAACTCTGTTACAATGGTGATTCAATGAGAATCGCAAAAAACCTATCTATAGAGGAGGATGAACTTGGACTATATCATGGTCAGATTCATTCTGATCTAGTATTGGGTCAAGCTTGGCCCAATATTAAACCGAGCCATAGACCCATTAATAGCCCATGAAATAAGCAACAAAACCAACATGAAAACAATATAAAATAATGTCTAAGCCCGGGTTCGAACCAGGGACCATTAGTGTGTGAGACTTTTGCTTACCTGACTTTAAAATCATATTAATGATATGTTGACGACGTGAGCGTCTCTCATACTTGCCATAATTTCTTGCTACTTGTTTAGTCCTTTAGTGCCCCACGAGAAACAAATCGTCATAAATTTCTCCCAGGAATATCAAAATGGTACCGAATCAACCACCAGCATCGTCATTTCTACCAGTCGTTTCCTTCTCATTAACCGGTACGTTACTCCAAGATATTTTTCAGTTTCATGCCATATTAAATTTAAATTGGCTAGAAATTTCAAATTTGTTTTGTTGGAAGTGTCTGTTGTTTATATGTCTGCAAGATTGAGATTTAGGTTTATATGTGTTTATAACCGTTTGGGGTGATAAAAAAGATTGATTTTTTCAATTGCGAGTTTACTTTGTCGGAACAAAATATTGTAAAATTGATTTTTATTATTTTTTTTTTTTGTGGGACTAGGGAATTTCTTTGAATTTGTTATAATCATTCTTCAGAGGGAAACGAGCAATGGAAAATTGATATGCAAGCGTGTACGGACAAGAAGCCATGAGGAACAGCTCTCAATAAGAAACTTTAATGATTTTATCTCCTCTATTTCTATTTGTTTAATATTATAAATCTCTAAAAAAATCTTTAAGATATCATCAATAATAGTGATCTAAATACCGGGCTTATATAATATACTTTCAAAGACAATCAATAGCTCACATATTGAAACGTATCACATGTAAAATATAACTGCACACTTACACACTCGACACGGACGTGTGGGTACTCTCCTTCACGTTCTTTATCTGCATGATGACTAAATGGAAGTGCGTTACTTAAAAGAGACAAAACCCTAAGACTTGTCCATTACGAACATTTCGAATGTGAGACCCAACCTTGGTAAGATCTGATATGTAATATCGTTGCTTGGTCAGCAAGAATCATCTGTTTTGTTGACTAATGAACCCTAGTTCTGTCTGGTTGATTGTGTGAAAAGATTTCTGCTGTGAAAGTTGTTGAATTTGTTTTTGGCTGCATTTTTGAATCAGTCATCGGCTAATCTAGGTGAGGATATGATCTGCGAGAGTTTTAGTTTTAATTTATTATTAAACTCCGTTTATTCTAGAAATTAAAAATATTTAATTAGAATATTTTCAATCATATATTGAATTCATATATAAATAATTAAAATATGTATTTGTTGAGGCATCTCATAAGAGGTGATATATTTAATGTTTTAAAGAAAAGTAAGTAGATAAAAAATGAGTAAATTAGTAAGTGACATGTCTCTTAAAAAGTTGTGACGCAGAGGAATTGGGCTACGGGCCGACAATTCTCGCGGAAAAGAGACAATGGTTTGGATATCACTTAAAAAGTGTGATGCGGAGGAATTGGGCTACGGACCGACAATCCCCGTGGAAAAGAGACAATGGTCTGGAGTGAGCCGACAGGACCGCTTCAGCCCAAAAACGCTGACGAGCTAGGGAGGATCGAGTTACAGACCGTGGCCTCCCAACCGAGGGGCTCTGAAGACATCGTGGAGTATGGTTGAGCCGATGTGTGCGACGTTGGCTGCTACTAGCAGACCAACCTGATTGGTACAACTTGTTGAAATACCCAAGTTGCACATGATTGCTTTCTATGCTTAGGATAGACGATGTTTAGTATTTAGTTAGAACTTTGAGCCTCAGTGGGCAGAAGTGATCTCCTCACTCAGTATTTATACTCACCCCCTCATTTTTTTTCCTTTTTCCAGATCGGATCTAGGATCGTGAGTAGTTGCCGATTCTCCCTTTTTCATTGAAGTTATTTATTCCAGTTATTTATTTCGTAAGACATTTTCTTCGTTATTTTCTTTATTTTAATGATTTTTATTTGAGAGATTTTATGTAAGATTTACCATCTTAGTCATTAAATAAAGATTGAATGTTTTGGCACGAAGTGACACGTGTCTCAAATAGTCTGGAGACAGGTGTTACAAATTGGTATTAGAGCGGAGGTTAAAGTTAAGCCGGTTTTGTCCCGGAAAGCTAAGTAGAAAAAAAAATTAAATAAAAGTTTTAAAATTGTGTGTTAAAATGAATTTTTTTTTCTTTTGTCGAATTTTTTTTAATTAAAAAATATATATTGTGGTTTCGTTTCCAAAAGTATTTAAAAAAAAATTGGGGACTTGAACTTATTTTATTTAGCTCATGATTTGAAGAAGAGTGTTAGTTTATTAATTATTCGGGTTTTAATCTAAGAAAATGCCGCCAAGGGGACGTGCTAGCAGTGGTTGTAACCCATCAGTGGACCTAGCAAGGGTGTTAGTGCCGTCTCAGCAGCCGCCTAATGTTGCAACCCGCGAGGAGATCCAGGAACTCCGAAATCTTGTGCAGGAGCTTGTAAACTGTGGCGTGCCTCCAACACCACCACCACCACAGGCTCCACCCCCACCCGTGGAAATGCCACCGCCAGGAATTGAATTATACTCTCCTATTGGGAGATTATGAGGCTTATGAGGGATATGTGCATGGAGTACTTTAGTGGTGGGACGGATCCAATTCAGGCTGATGATTGGAGAAGGTTGCTGGAGAGGAATTTTGCGTCTGCCAGATGTCCAGAAGAGTTCAAACGCGAGCTGGTAGAACACTATTGCGTGGAGATGCTCACATCTGGTGGGAAAATGTGAAGAGAAGCATGCCAGCTGGGTATGCTATCACCTGGAATGACTTCCTTGATGAGTTCCAAAGGAAGAATTTCCCCCAGGAGGTGATGGATCAGATGGACAACAACTTTCAGGAGGTTTGTCAGGGTACGAAGACGGATAAGGAGTATGAGCAAGAGTTCAGCCGTCTCGGGAGGTTCAGTGTGATAGACAAAAGTGAGCATGATGTGATCTGCAGTTTTGTGAGAGGATTACATGCTGGAATCCGTAACCTTTGTTATTTTCGAGAAGGTGCCACTTTGGTTGAGATCGTGGAGCAGGCTGCTTCGAAAGAGAAGGGATTCGAGGAGGATGGTAGGGATCTTGTGCGCACTCAGTCCAGAGCAGCGAAGGGAGTAGAGCCTCATAAGCGTCCTTGTGATATATCGAGCACAAGACAAAATCAGATCCGGCCGTTGTGTGCTACATGTGGAAAAAATCATGGTGGAGTATGCTGGAACAATGGAGGAAATGGTGGGAACAGATATTTCCAGTGTGGGATGACTGGCCATATTAGGCCGAATCGTCCGCACAAAGACAATAACTGATTGAGGTGTGGTCGTGCGGGTCATTATGCTCGTGGTTGCACAACATCGATGCAGTGAGATAACCGAGATTGCAAAATCGGGGAAATTTGCCGCCGCCTCCCAAGAGGCAAGCAATTAGTCCACACTTGTCAGCAATTGCAGAGCAGGCAGATGCATGGCAGGATGATGCAGATCGAGAAGGTGGAGAACCGATAGTGGGTAAGTTCTTTGATCTTTGTAAATTTTGTGAATTCTTTATTTCAAAAAAAAAAAGAAAAAAACGGTAGTCCTTGTATGTTAATGGTGCTTCGTTCCAGAACCTATGTAGGAACCATTCTTGTTGGAGGGATGGAAACCAATAATATGTTTGATTCTAGTGCTACACATAGCTTTGTGTGCCCACATATAGCGAGGGGTTGAGATTCGTGAATTGCTTTTTCTGAAAAGAATAGGAGGATCAAAGTCGCATGTTCGGAATTAGTGGGGTCATCAAGAACCTACCGGGACATTCCTGTGACTATAGAAACTGTAGCACTGCTGGGGAACTTTAATGAGATGGAGCTGAAGCGCTATGAGGTAATCATAGGCATGGATTGGTTGAAACGCCATGGAGCTCACTTGGATTGTCTGAGAGCACATGTTAAACTCAATCATGCAGAAGGAGACTTGATGTTTTAGGGAGTCAATGCCAGGAAAATGACTCAAATTGCTGCAATAATGAATGTAGAAGATTAGCAGCAGGAAGAGATTCAAGTCTATTTGGCAACAATCTCTGTTGAAGGAGGGGAATCAGAAGTGGAGTTGAAAGATACTCCAGTTGTTGCAGAATATGTAGATGTTTTTGAACCACTGATAGGACCTCCACTTAGAAGAGGTGATGAGTTCACTATTAAGTTGGAGCCAGGGATTGCTCCAATCTCGAGAGCTCCTTACCATTTAGCCCCATTAGAGATGGCAGAACTAAAGAAGCAGTTGGAGGAACTCTTGGAGAAAGGGTTCATTAGACCTAGTAGTTCACCATGGGGAGCTCCTGTATTGTTTGTGAAGAAGAAATATGGCAGGTTCAGACTTTGCATAGACTACCGAGGGCTAAACAAGGTGACCATCAAGAATAAGTATCTCTACCTCTGATTGATGAGTTGTTGGACCAGTTGCAAGGAGCGTCTTGGTTCCCCAAAATTGATTTGGCATCCGGTTATCATCAGATTACTATCGCCGGAGATGACATCAAAAAGACGGCCTTCAGAACACTTTACGGGCATTGTGAGTTCACAGTGATGCCTTTTGGTTTGACAAATGCCCCTACCGATTTTATGAAAATGATGAATAACATGTTTCGGGAATATCTAGAAAAATTTGTTGTTGTGTTCATTGATGACATTCTGATATACTCTAGAAGTAAGGAAGAGCATGTTGAACACTTAAGGATTGTGTTGCAGACATTGCAGGAGCATCAATTATATGCTAAGTTGAAGAAGTGCAGCTTTTGGCAGAAGAGAATTGGATTTTTAGGCCACATTGTTACAGAAGAAGGAGTTTTAGTAGATCCACAGAAGATTTGCATGATTTCAGATTGGCCTAGACCTAAGAGTGCTACTGAGGTATGCAGCTTTCTAGGGCTTGCAGATTATTACCGGAAATTTGTGGAGGGATTTGCCAGCTTGGCCAAGCCATTGACACAACTAACGTGTAAGGAAGCACGTTTTGAGTGGTCTAAAGCGTGTGAGCAGAGCTTTGAGAGTTTGAAAGAACGTATGACTAAGACGCCTGTGTTGGTACTACCGAGGGTAGGTGTACCATATGTGGTTTACACAGATGCGTCAAAAACTGGTCTTGGATGTGTTCTTATGCAAGAGGGTAAGGTGATTGCTTACACATCTAGACAGTTAAGGAAACATGAGGTCAACTATCCTACCCAAGATTTGGAGCTTGCAGCTGTGGTATTTGCTCTTAAGGTCTGGCGAGCATACTTGTATGGAGAAAAAGTACAATTTTTTATAGACCACAAAACTCTGAAGTACACCTTTAGTCAGGCAGACCTAAATCTTAGCCAGAGGAGATGGGTGGAGTTGTTGGCGGAGTACGATGTGGATGTCGCTTATCATCCGGGAAAATCTAATCTGGTATTAGATGCATTAAACAGGAGAATGAGCGATGCGTCAAGCACAAAGGAAGTGCAAGAGCTAAGAGTAATGTTATCTAACCTCAGAATTTGTGAAGTCTTTGTAGAGGATGACGTTTTAGGCCTCAAAGCAATAAACCAAGCAGATTTGTTGTGGAGGATTCGTGAGGCGCAAAAGAGTGATGCATCCTTACTAAAGTCAGTTGTGATTGGAGTTGTGGATTTTGATACCACAAAGAATGGAACACATGTCTTCAGGGGTCGAGTTTGTCTTCCTGATGACAAAGTTCTGAAGGGAGAGATATTAAAGCAAGCACATCAGTCACATTTTTCTATTCATCCGGGTTCTACGAAGATGTATCAGCATCTGAAGCGGTATTACCACTGGAGCGGAATGAAACGAGATGTAGCAGATTGGGTGGCAAAATGCACGACTTGTCAGTTGGTGAAGGCAGAACAACAAGTTCCGAGTGGACTTCTTTAGAGTTTACCATTACCCGAATGACATTGCAGAAGGACATTGCCAGTTTGCGCATTTCTTAGCGATCAACAAGAAGAACATTGCAGAACACTTAGCTCAGACAGAGATCCAAAGTTTTCATCAAATTTTTGTGGTGCATTTTAGAAAGCTTTAGGGACCAAGGTGCAGGTGGTCAATCTGAGAGGACGATTCAGACGTTGGAGGACATGCTTAGAGCTTGCATGTTGGATTGGAGAGGTCGTTGGGAACGATACTTACCATTAGCAGAGTTTGCTTATAACAACAATTATAATGCAAGCAAGCATTGGCATGCCTCCATATGAGGCTCTTTATGGACGACCTTGTCCCACTCCACTTTGTTGGACAAAAGTGGGGGAGCGCCAAAACATGAAGCCTGCAATCATTAAGGAGACGAGAGGACAGGTAGAGATACTTAAGAAGAGGTTAGCAGAAGCTCATGACCGTCAAAAAAGTTATGCGAATAAAAGGCGAAAGAGTTTGGAGTTTGAGGTAGGCGACTTAGTGTACCTGAAGATGAAAATGTTCACAGGTGTGAACCGTTGGGCTAAGAGAGGGAAAATGAAGCCAAGGTACATGGGACCATACCCCATTACTCAAAGAATTGGAGCTGTTGCGTATCGGCTTGATCTACCTCTAGATCTTGCAGCATTTCATAATATTTTTCACGTGTCTGTGCTCAGGAAAATGATCAAAGAGCCTGAGCTCATTATCTCACAGCCACCAGAGGACTTGGAGTCTGATTTGTTGGTTAAAGGGAAACCGGTATCAAATGTAGATCGGAGAGAGGTTAGCTCCATCAGCAAGAAAAGTAAGACGGTTCAGGTTCGTTGGGAGAAAGATGATATTCAAGAATTAACATGGGAGTGAGAAAAGGAGATGAGGAAAGATTATCGAGAGCTTTTCAAGCAAGAGAGTATAATAATGGACATACCAAATTCGGGGACGGATTCCTAAAAGTGGGCGAGAATTGTGAGACTCAACCTTGGGTTAATGAATTAATTTTGCGGCCCATAAGGCCCAATAAAAGAATTGTCAAAGGAGATCAAGATGTTGAGAAAAAAAGGAAAACATGCATCTTGATCTATTTAAACCTAGTGTGTTCCCCTATTTAAACCCACCAACTCGGGCAGTCTGAACCACTATTTTTCGGGGCCCATAACTAATCTGATATTAATCTCCTATTGTTGATTTTGGTAGTTCTAGAAAGATTTTTCTCTCACGTTTCTGTAGTTTCAAACGGATCGTTGATCGAAGTAGTATTGAGAGAGTTACATCGAGTTTAAGGTAAGAAATCAACTTAGTCTCTATTTCCAGACTTAGAGAATTCTTAGTTTTGTTCTAATTGTTGTGTTTAACTTGGCATATTCGGGGTCGTTTTCTGAATAAATCTGTGCAAGAAAAGTCACGTTTTTGTTGGATTTAGGTAAAGGGAACATTTAGGAACGCAACAGAACCATCGGACCTTCGAATCTAGGTAAGATCTGATCTGTAATGTCGTTGCTTGGTCAGCAAGAATCATATGTTTTGTTGTAATGAATCCTAGTTCTGTCTGGTTGCTTGTGTGTGAATGTTTCTGCTGTGAAAGTTATTGAATTTGTTTTTGGCTGCGTTTTTGAATCAGTCACCAACCAATCTAGGTGAAGATATGATCTGCGAGACTTTTAGTTTTAATTTAATATTAAACTCGATTATTCTAGAAATTAAATATATTTAATTAGAATATTTTCAATTATATATTAAATACGTGATATATTTAATGTTTTGATGAAAAGTAAGTAGATAAAGAATGAGTAAATGAGTAAGTGACATGTCTTTTTAAAAGTGGTGACGCGGAGGAATTGGGCTACGGGCCGACAATCCCCGTGGAAAAGTGAGAATGGTCTGGATGTCTCTTAAAAAGTGTGACGCGGAGGAACTGGGCTACGGGCCAACAATCCCCGTGAAAAAGAGACAATGGTCTGGAGTGAGCCGACGGGACCGCTTCAGCCCAAAAACCGCTGACGAGCTAGGGAGGATCGAGTTACGGACCGTGGCCTCCCAACCGAGGGGCTCCGAAGCCATCATGGAGTATGGTTGAGCCGATGTGTGCGATGTTGGCTGCTACTAGCAGACCAACCTGATTGGTAGAACTTGTTGAAATACACAAGTTGCACATGATTGCTTTCTATGCTTAGGATAGACGATGTTTAGTATTAAGTTAGAACTTTGAGCCTCAGTGGGCAGAAGTGATCTCATCACTGAGTATTTATACTCACCCCCTCGTTTTTTTTCCTTTTTCCATATCGGATCTAGGATCGTGAGTAGCTGCCGAGTCTCCCTTTTTCATTGAAGTTATTTATTCCAGTTATTTATTTCATAAGACATTTTCTTCGTTATTTTCTTTATTTTAATGATTTTTATTCAAGAGATTATATGTAAGATTTTGGGACCATCTTAGTTATTAAATAAAGATTGAATATTTTGGCCCGAAGTGACATGTGTCTCAAAGAGTCGGGAGACGGGAGTTACATAGAATCTCAATTCTCTATATATATGTATATATGTTAGCATAGCTAAGACCTTATCAGTAACCAAAATCTGAAACCTACTTGGAGAGAGAATCAAAGTTGCAAGAGTGTTTCAAGAGATGAAGTTCACGGTAATAACGTTCATGACATTCGTGATCAGTGTCGTCTCATCTCATGCTCGGATCAGTGCAACCTCGATTCAAGGTTTTGGCGTAGTAGTTGAAGCGTGTGCTCTAACAGAACTTATGCCATGCTTACCAGCAATGACCACAGGAGCAAACCCGACTTAGGATTGTTGTGACAAAATGGTTGAGCAAAAGCCATGTTTGTGTAGTTACATTAAAAATCCGGAGTAAAGTGCATTTGTTACCAATCCAAAGGGTCTCAAGGTTTTAGAGTTTTGTAAAATTCCTCTTCCTACTTGTTGAAACTCAAGATAATTGTAAGAGAAAATAAAAGTTATTAATAATTAAGTAAAAGAAGATAATCTAATAGAAGTGTTATCGAAGTTGTAAACATGAGTTAGTTGTGATAATAATAGTTGTTTATGGAGTATTTTATGCCATGAAGCTTGTAAAATTATGTGGTTGATATGGTTCCAATCACAAGTTTAAAAACCAAGATGCTTTTACCCCTTTTTGTTTAAGGAGGTGGAAATTTATATGAACAAAAACGTGGAAGTGACCCTAATTAAGTGGTTAAATATAATTTTTTTGCACAAAACATATTAACAACAACCTAAGCAGAAGTGAACCTATGTTTTTTAATTTACAAGTTAGTGTGTCCTTTTATCAAATCAATTTAGAAGAATGTGTGCTTATATAGTCTTTGTTAATGAGACAAAAAAAAAAAATTTTGGATTGGGAGGTTGAAAGTTCACGCTAAACTTGTGAAGAACCCATGTTATATGTATTGGTCCGACATCTTAAACTACTGAAAGAATTCATCTTGACTTAGGATGCAAAGTGGTCTCAAATCCAAAAGACAAAACGAATTGCTCATAGTAGATTCATAAAACAAATCCAGACCAAAGTTCTGCAGACCGAATTTTGTGTTTATGGGCCTTTTACTACAATTATTTCAATTATACTTAAAATTAAATAAAAATTTGGACTTAGATATTCAAATTTTGTCCTTTAATTTACGGATGTAACGTATATATATACTTGTGTATATAATGCACACTTACACACTCGACACGTGTGTGGGAACTTGTGGGGTACTCCAATTCAGTTCTTTCACGTTCTTTGTTTTATTGGGGCTATGTGAAAGAACTGTCACGTTTTTTCTGCATGATGGCCAAATGGATAAGTGTTACGTAGACCTACCAAACTTTTCCGTTGCAACCAGATGTCTATATATATAGATATATGAATTTTACCATTCTTAAAACCTCTAAAATAAATTAAAATCTTAAATAAAAACAATTGAAAGCAAAGAAGAGTCTCAAGGGTTTCAAAACAATGAAGTTAACAAAACTAATGTTCATCACATTCGTGATAGTGAACATTTGGTTTCCTACTCCGATTAGAGCCACCAGAACTGGAGGTTTAGGAGAAGTGGCACAATCGTGTGCCGCGATAGAGCTCATGCCATGTTTATCAGCAATGACCTCAGGAGGAGATCCGAGTGAAGATTGTTGTGACAAACTGGTTGAACAGAAGTCGTGTTTGTGTGGTTACATTAATAACCCAATGTATAGTAAGTATGTTAGCTCTCCAAACGCTCACAAAGTTTTAGAGACTTGTCAAGTTCCTTATCCTTCTTGTTGAAGCTTAAGATAATTTTAAAAATAATTGAAAATAATACATATTAAATCTAAATGTTATGTAATATTTAATAAGTCACTGATTGTTGGAGGTTTTTATGTGTTTGTTTTTACTAATAAGTAATAACCTAACCGGTATTAAAACTTAATCCATGGTAAATTCCTAGTAAACTGATTCAGAATTTGGGGCAGCGTAAGAAATAGTTTGTAACTCAATCAAGAGGTTTGAATCTCTTGAGACCTAGAAACTAGTTTCTAGCTCCATCAAGAGAGTGAGAATTCTCTTGAAACCTATTTAGATCGATTTGGACGTATTCAATCAACTCTTAAGACCTAACTTTTTGCTTGATGGAATTAAATTAAATCAGACAAGATAATAAAATAAATCTCTTGAACTATTATTCAATGGTATCTTTCAAAAGAAGAGATTACAAAACTTAAATAGAGAAAACTTAAATCTAAACCTAACTAAAAAAGAAATACAAAATTGTAAATTAAACAAAACGAAAAACAGAATATTTTCAAATATCACGCTGCATCACATATTCAATCCAAATCCTCTGTATACCAAATTATCTTTCAAATGACCTTTTACCCTTTAGGTTTTATCGCATATAACCCGGACCAAAAATGATTAGTAATTCAATTACTGCACATGAAAAACATAGATCAACCCACCTGTAAACACTTAATTCCATACCAAAAGCTTAAAATAATAGTAGAATATTTAGTAATGGATAAGAAAAACTATATATCTGTAAAACATTTCATCGTAGGATAAGATGATGTTGAAGAACTTGAGGTGGGACTGGCCATGTTTTCTGAAGCTCAATATAAATCAAATGATTAGATTGCTAAAGAGTTATGTGATATAATCTACAAACAAGATTTTAGCAAATACACACAAGGATTACCATTTCTTCTACGTTTGACTGATCAAGTCAACTCTAGGATTATGAGCAATCTAAATGATGAAAACTCAAGTATCTAACAACCTAAGAATGCATGGATCATTAATCCATCATCAAGCGTCTAACTCATTATCACATTACTCATACAT
>JAKUCM010004231.1:0-50423 GCA_023374145.1 Lepidium sativum
GAGAGAGGACGGACCACAGACTTGGCTTTGGTTCTCCAATATTACTTTATTTGCTATCAAAGTATCCTCTCATGGTAAAACATCATTCAAAACCTCCACAAAAATATTTTAATTTTGCTTGGTGTTTTAAAGGACCAGACTTTACTCCTGACAAAAAGAGAAGAAGGTTAGTTCATAGCTTCTGCACACATTTTTTTATGTTCATCCTTGAGGGCTAGCCAATAAGCCGTTTTGACCAAAAAGACCATTTTTGTATGATGCCACGACTATAAATCATCATGTACTGGGATCGGTTTCTGTTTGCAGATCAGTCGAATGTCCTACTAGTAGAAGAGTTCTCTCAATCTGGGTAGATTCCATTGCGTCCCTGAGGCATCAATCAGGTTGGAGACTCTAAGGTTTAGGTAGTACATAGTTTGCTTCGTGTACGAAACTCTCATTTCACCATCATTAACCCACTTATCCAACCATACCTTAAATGTCTCTCCATTGCCTACCATTTTGTTCACACCTTTCAAAAGTAAATCTTGGCCCTAGAGAATGCTCATGGAACCAAATGAGGGCCTCACTGTAAGAGTAGCATTAGTGAATTCCCCATTAGGGGAAATATCTTGCTTTCAAGAGTATATCAAGTAAACTATTTGGCACTTGCAGAGTTCTCCAAGCCTCCTTGACCAAGAGGGCTTGCTTAAAACATGATAAATCTTTAAACCCTAAGCCTCCCAATTGCTTGGGCATACACAACTTGCTCCATTTCTTTCAGTGAATCTTCTTTGCGTTTTCCTAAGAGTCCCACTAGAACTGAGACATTGCAGAAGTCAGATTGTTGATGGATGCTTTTAGGATTCAGAAATACGACATCACGTGTATAGGCATTGTTAAGGCAACTACTTTTGGGAAGTATTTCCTTCCCTCCTTGACAGAACATCCGTGAAAACCACCCTGACATTCATGACTAAATATTTTCTTGAATGAAGGAGAGCGTTGCTTTCTTGGAGCCCTTAAAACATGCTGACAGTCCTAGGTAGCTTCTTCTTCTTCCTAAGTTTGTGATACCCAACTTATATGGAATTGCTTTTTGGACTTCATGCTTGACCTTTTCCTCGACAGTTATAGAAGATTTATTAAAATTGATCACATAATGCATTGGAGTATTGATTTAAAATCTTGTGGAATTCCTCTGTTTGTTGTAAATTAGCCTTGAAGCGGAAGAGTGAGTCAGGAATGAGAGGTAAGTTATTCCAAATTTGATACCTTCAATCAAACTTTCCTTTTCAGCCTTGTTCATTAAATGAGTTAAAGCTTCCAAACAAAGGACAAAGAGGAACAAGGATAACATATCCCTTTGTCTTAGTCCTCGTTTGGGTTGAATAAAGCCAAATAGTGCATCATTTATCAACATTTCATATGATACAAAACTTATCGAGAACATCACCAAAGCAATCCAAAGTTCATGAAAACCTATTGCTCTCATAACAGCTTCAAGTAAACTCCATTTGATCTCATCATATGCCTTGGACAAAACTTTTTTGTGATTGAATATGAGTTCTAAAGGCATGGACAAGCTCAAGCACAATCAATATACTGTTTATGATCAATCTTTCAGATATAAAGGTAGATTGTGTGGGGGACACCAGTTCTTACATCCATGGCTTAAGTCTCTCAACCATGATCTTAGAGATGGTCTTGTAGAGTACTGTCCAGATGCTTACATGCATTAGATCAGACATCGAGGTTGGTACATCTTTTGTTGAGATCAAACAAAAATGTGTAAAGTTCCAATCTTTTGGAAATACACCATTTATGAAAAACTCTTGTACTTCCTTGGAAATCGCTTGACCAACAATGTCTGAGTACTTTTGATAGAAAGCTCATGTCATCCCATTGGGTCTCGGCGCATTCATTGGGTTGATGGAGAAGACAACTTGTTTGATTTATTCAATAGATACATGATAACAAAGTTTTATTCTATTGTCAAATCTTATTAGACTGAGATGTCAATGTAGTATAATAAGTGTCAATCCAACTAGAAATGTAATTATCAATCAAGATGCAATTAACTGTTTTAATCCAAGTCAATCAAAGTGTAGTTTGTCTAACAACCTATATCAATCGTCAAAATAAAAATAAACAAGCAAGTAATAAAACTCAAGAATTTAAATGAAGCACTAGACGAAAGATTATTAAGTAAATTTAACGCATGGTAAGAAATAAGGATTCTAAAGAGTGAGTATCATGAATAGTGTGACTCTGAAACTAACTAGACGCTTGACAAGAGTCAATAGAGCTAATCTCTAGGCAACGAGAACACAAGTAATGAATCCACTCTCGTGGCAAATAAACTCGAGTAGACTACTAACATAACCTATCGCCATAGGCATTTGATAATCTAGTCGGAATTAACAGTCAACTCGCTTAGCGCCGATTCACACCTCATACATTTGATCCCTCGAGCTGAGCATGTGAATCTCTGAAGTGATTCAGTCAAACGCTCTACCAAGCCCCACTTGATCAGAATGAAGCATCACGCTGCCCTTACTCATCATCAAGAGCCCTAGATGACTACTTAGAGTTTATTGATTTAATACAAAACACAAAGTCAAAATTCGATTGCATAAACAAAGAACTCGAACAAGGTATGAAATTAACGCTTAACGTAAAACTAAATTGCATAAAACGTAAACTCGAAATCAAAGGGTTTCGTTCGATTACAATGCTCTAAGTTTGCTTCTAAAAAAAAAAGTGTAAAAACTAGGATCCGCCAATAGAAAAACTAGAAAATACATATTAAACTTGGTACAACCTTAGGTTGAATTCAACATAATAGAAAGAACTCAGCGTGTCGTGGACTTCAACGTCAGTGTGGTCTAAATATTTAAAAGGCCCACGAGTAGAAAGTTTGAAGCCTAGAGCATGACCCACTCGATCGCAGCTCCTTTGACTCGATCTATAGTTTTCCTATGAGCTCGACCCTGAGTTTGAGCTTAACCCCTGAGTTTGAGCTCTCGAGCTGGCACTCGATCTCACTCAGAGCTGGCACTCGAGCTGGCACACAACTGACACTCGAGTTGGCACAGAGCTGACACCCGAGTTAACATAGAGTTGGTACTCGAGCTGACTCAAAGCTGGAACTCGAGGTGACCTTGCATGACGTCCACCTCGAGTTGGTGTCCAGCGTTGATTCTACCTCGAGCTGACGTCCAACGTGACTTTTGGCTCGATCAGGTCCAAGGTGCTTGTATTAGCGCCTCCAATATTTGAAATCTCATTGAATGCAATGTGTATGCTAACAACATGTATATTAACTCCCCTCAGAATTATTCTTTGATTGCCCTTAAGCAAACACACAAGAAAAAAATTCAGAGAAGAAGTTGCTCAATGGGGACTCAAAACCAAAACAAACTGACTCAAATACTAACACTCAATGTCCTATTTTAATGTTCTAAATTGCAGTAGTAAACAAGTCCTACTCTGAAAAATTTAGCCAAGTAAATCACAGTTTGATGGAACCCCAAACTCTACCTACAATTGCATTCAAATAAACCACTCCATTTAACACCCAATTAATTCCAAACCATGAATCAAGTTACACATCTCATAAGAACTCGTTTGGTTAAGGGAATGATCAAGAGATAAAAGTGATTTCTTCAATATAATGGCTAATCAAATCTGTTTAGGGATCACTCAAAATGGAACAAGCTTTAGTATAAGGTTAAATGTGAATGCCAACGGATGCATACAAAAAACAAGGTCTCATATACCCAGTGCACCCAACTCGAGCTCCAACCTATTCATTTTAAAACCCTGAAATCGATTCCTAAATCTACTCTTTTTAAACAAAAACGACAGCTCATTCTTTCAGTGAAGTGTTCAACATAATCAATTTCCCAAGATTCTTTTCCATAGCTAATCTGAAGGGAAGGGTTACTTAGTTCAACACTTCTACCAGTTTTGGTTTATATCACATTACAACCCTGGCTCTAAGATTTTTTTTCCTTTTTTTTTTTTAATTTACAAGACACTCTAAGCATATGTATTTCTTTTCTTTTTAGAACCCAACTCTAAAATTTAAAATACCAGAAACTTTTTACTTACTTACGTTTTGTCCCATTTGAACCCCTTAAACTCTTTAACCCATGCTCTAATTCTTTTCTTCATCCCACACCCATAAACCACCTACGCCTAGTCTGGTCCAAAATGTGAACCATAAACTACATGAAAGGTTGTTCCTGCCGGTACTAGCCTAACACGTTATACCAAGATTAAACCGTAAACAATATCTCATAATCACACATAAACAATATAGGGCTCGAATGGAGGTGATGGTCAAGGTGGGAGTCTACTCGAATTAACACGTTAGAATATAATATGATAAAAGGAAATCCGAGTATTCTGTTATCCACAAGTTCAAACTCAATGCATAACCTTGATAATTAAACATTCATTTTAGGTTATCGCTTAGTAAGGAGTAGCGTCTAATCACAGCAAAATTCAGCGAAGTAATGAACTGAAGATTAAAACTTTCCTAGCATGGTGCAGTCTTACAATTCAGATTGGATATCAAGCAACAAACAACATTAACTCAGGGCGGTGAATTTAGGACAAAAGACAGCAAGCTTGCAAGGTGAAATCATCATGTTTCCCATTAGACTCGAGCCTAAATGAATGCAAACTACATGACATCCTGTTTTTTGCACTTTTCAATGGTTAAAACGTTTTTTATTTTATTTTATTTTTATTTTATAACATATGTGCAATGCGGTGTAAGGTATGAATACATGAAAATTAAAAAATAAGAACAAAGAAACCGTAATCAAATGATGTTTAGAATTCTCCCCCCAGACTGAAATCTGACAGTCCCCTTGTGTAGGTAAAAGAATGAAAAAATGATCCCAAACCAGTAAACATAATAGAAGCATGCAATAATTATATACACGAGAAGAGGTGTAGTCATACCTCAACAGCGGAAGAGGGACCATCCAGCCGGATCCATGTCCATAGCCATCATTATCCTTGGTTTTGCTGCTCGCTAGGATTGTTGTAGTCGTATGCTGTTGAACCCATAAGAGTACAAAAATTATACCCCGGTTGTTGTGTGTTGGGATGTGAGGTTGACTCATGCTGATCAATGTGACTTGACTCAGGCTGTTACATGTCTCGTTCAGATATTGAGCGAGGGGTGTTATATGTTGTGGAGTCGAGCCTTGGTTATCGATCCAAGGGATTCCCATTTGCAGTGTAAGTTGTTTGGTACAACACTTCCGACTCCAATTATGCCTCAAAACTTTAAGTGTGTTCTCCGCGCGGGGGTGACTGGTGGAGCATTTACTTGTTACTTTACATTGTTGCCTATTTTCCGCTGTTGCCTATTTTTCGTTGTTGCCTATTTTCTGTTATTGCTTATTTTCCGCTATTGCCTATTTTCCGTTGTAGCCTGATTTCCGTTGTTTTATTTTGGCTGTTGTTTTACTTATGCAGTGCAATTTAGGCTGTTAGATAATTAAACCACTATTAATTTGCTTGAATTAGAGTAGTCTATCACGTCTTGATTGCTAGTTACACACTCATTTGGACTGACACCTAAAGTACTACAATGACCATGATAGTGCATTAGGATTTATTTGATCTGTGTGACACCTAAAAAAATCTGTTATCATATTGGCGTCGTTGCCAACTGGGTGTTTGCTAACTACATTTAAGTTTTTAGACTTTCTGAGACCAAGTTCCTTTTGTTTTGTGACTATTCACTAACTTCTAGTTTTGTCATGTCGTTCTGTATCAGGTCATTTTGCAACTTTCAAATTCACCTCGACTAAACTGCTCGAGTTGAGTTCACCATTTGTATGCAAACACGTTCCAAGGGTAGTCAGAATCTTCTCTGCATTATTGACAACATTAATCAACTTCCTCAAGAGTTGAGAGAGCAGAGAAACTACATCCACAGTGAACAAGAAAACACAGAACTAATGGATCCCCCACAAGGATCAAACACTAATGGTGCACTTCCTGCGCAAGGGCCTCAAACAAGGAGGCCAAGAACCATTGGAGCCGGTGATGCCCCAAGTACTCACACACAGCGCCATGAGATTATTCCTCCAGCTATTCAGAACAACAACTTCGAGATCAAGAGAAGTGTCATTGCTATGCTCCAAAACAATAAGTTTCACGGATTTCCTTCTGAAGATCCTCTTGATCATCTTGACGAGTTTGATAGGCTCTGCAGCCTAACTAAGATAAATGGTGTTAGTGAAGATGCATTTAAGCTTAGGTTTTTCCCATTCTCTCTTAGAGACAAAGCCAAAGTTTGGGAGAAACATCTACTGCAAGGCTCTATCACCTCCTGGAATGAGTGCAAAACAGCTTTGTTTGCCAAGTTTTTCTCCAACTCCAGGACTGCCAAGCTCCGAAATGAGATTTCAAGCTTTGTGCAGAAGGGTACTGAATCGTTCTCTGAAACTTGGGAACGGTTTAAAACATATCAGTCTCAGTGTCCCCATCATGGTTTCAGCACAGAATCATTGCTCAGCACCCTCTACCGTGGTGTCATGCCAAAGATCCGTATGCTACTGGATACTGCGAGCAATGGAAATTTCTTGAACAAAAGTGTTGATGAGGGATGGGAACTAGTGGAGAACCTCGCACAAGCAGACGGACAATACGGCGAGGACTTTGATAGAACTGTGAGAGGTGCAACTGATTCAGACTCGGTAAGCAGAAAAGAGATCAAAGCTCTGAATGAGAAACTGGATAAACTGCTATTGGTACAACAGAAACATGTCCACTTCATGTGTGAAGACGACAAAGATGATACAGAGGAGGATGATCAGGTTGAAGAGGTTAGCTTTGTGTAAAATCAAGGAGGAGGCTACAGGACGTACAACAACTACAAGCCAAATCCAAACCTCTCATACAGGAGCACCAATGTTGCAAACCCCCAAGACCAAGTTGACCCACCCAAAACCCAACAAGTTCAACATAAAGCATATGTGCCTAAGCACCAATACAACTAGAGTCTTCAGCCTGCCCCCACCGCACCACCTGGATACGAAGCACAAGCTCAACCGCCAACTCAACAAACTCCGCAGGTTGTCGATCTACTCCAACAGATTCTAAAGGGTCAGACTACTACTGCTACTGAGCTGCAAAAGAAAGTTGCTGACGTGCACTCAAAGATAGACGCTTCTCACCATGATCTAAATTGCAAATTTGAAGCATTGAATGCACGACTTAAGTATATTGAGAGTCAACAGGCATCTTCTTCTACTATGAAGACACCTTGACAACTCCCTGGGAAGCAATTAAAAACCCAAAGGAATACCATGCTAATGTTATCACTCTGCGGAGTGGCCGTGAGTTGTTGATTCGTGCTGAGAGCCCCAAGGTTACTGCGGACAGTAACATTCAGGAAGGGGAAGATAAGATAATCAACGGTACAACCGAAATCTCAACTCCAAATGTTCAACTCGAGCTGAAGGCATTCAAGGGCAACCTCCAACAGAAAAAGTCTCGTCTGACATTCAACTCGACCAGCCAGGTCATATGCAACCCTCAGATGCTCAAAAACCGTCAGCTCTTCAGGAAAAGAACAAGAACTTTGTTCCTCCTTCGTATAAACCGCAGTTGCCTTTTCCCCAAAGGTTTAAGAAGGAGTTGACTGAGAAGTATAAAGCTCTTTTCCATAAACAGATGAAGGATACAGAGTTGAAGATTCTTATCCTAGACGCTTTCATGCTGATGCCTCCGTACCAAAAGTTTTTGAAAGATGCGATCAAGGAGAGAACTTAAGAAGTTGAAGGAATGGTAATGCTCACTCACGAGGTCAGTGCTATTATTCAAAAGAAAGTGGTACCCAAGAAACTTGATGATCTCGGCACTTTCACGATCCCTTGCTCACTAGGCCATCTAACCTTCAGCAACTGTTTATGTGATTTGGGTGCATCTATCAGTCTCAAGCCATTCTCTGTTGCACAAAGGTTGGGTTTCAGTAAGTTTAAGTCTTGCAAAATCTCACTGATCCTGGCTGATAGATCAATAAGAATTCCTCATGGTATTCTGGAGGATCTACCCATAAAGTTGGAAGTGTGGAAATTCCCACTGACTTTGTAGTTCTTGAGATGGACGAAGAACCTAAAGATCCACTGCTGTTTGGAAGACCTTTCTTAGTTACTGCTGGTGCAGTGATTGATGTACAAAATGGTGAAATCGAGCTAAACTTGGGAAAGAATCTCAAGATGAAATTCAACATCAATGACGTGATGAAGAAGCCAACCATTGAGGATCAGGTATTCTCGATTCAAGAGATGGACGCTTTAGCTGATGAGCTACTAGAGGAGTTAGCAGCAGAAGATCAACTGCAAGTTGCTCTGACTAAGTCTGCTACTGATGGGTATTTGAATAAGGAAGCTGATGGATATGGGAAGTTCCTGAACTCATATAGAACTGTGAATGAAGCAGTAGAATTCGAAGCACTGATCGAAACTGAATTCATAGCAGCAGTTAAGACATGCTCAACAGCAGCTAGCCAAGCATCGCTAGTCTTCAGAACCAATTCGACATCTCACGTCGAGTCAGTGGTGGAGTGCACCACTTCCACAGTCACTGACGACTGGTCTGAGCTAAAAGCTCCCAAGGTGGAACTGAAACCACTCCCTGTAGGGCTAAGGTACGCTTTCTTGGGTCATAACTCCACCTATCGTGTAATTGTTAATGATTCTCTGAATGATGATGAGTTAAACATGCTTTTGAGTGCATTGAAACATTTTAGAAAGGCTATAGGATACTCTCTAGCTGACATTAGAGGCA
This sequence comes from Lepidium sativum, assembly GCA_023374145.1. Lineage (NCBI taxonomy): Eukaryota > Viridiplantae > Streptophyta > Magnoliopsida > Brassicales > Brassicaceae > Lepidium > Lepidium sativum. The sequence continues at coordinate 8,803 of JAKUCM010004231.1, forward strand.
TATCACCTAGTCTTTGTACTCATAGTATACATCTGGAAAACGAATCGCATTCAATCATTGAACACCAAAGGAGATTGAATCCAAATCTTAAGTAAGTAGTGAAAAAAGAATTCTTAAGTTGTTAGATGCTGATGTGATTTTTCCAATATCTGATAGCAAGTGGGTATCCCCTGTTCATTGTGTTCCTAAGAAGGGAGGTATTACAGTGATTAGAAATGATAAAGATTAATTGATCCCCACTAGAACTATAATTGGTCATAGAATGTGTATTGATTATAGGAAACTGAACTCTGCATCTAGAAAATATCATTTCCCACTTCCTTTCATTGATCAAATGTTAGAATGACTAGCCAACCACCCTTACTATTGTTTCTTAGACGGGTATAGTGGATTCTTTCAAATCCCTATACACCTAGATGATCAAGAGAAAAGAACATTCACCTGTCCATATGGTACATTTACGTATAGGAGGATGCCTTTTGGTTTGTGTAATGCACCTGCTACTTTCCAACGCTGTGTGACATCTATTTTTTCAGATCTGATTGAGGAGATGGTCGAAGTCTTCATGGACGATTTCTCCGTTTATGGATCTTCCTTCTCCTCTTGTTTGTCAAATCTGTGCAGGGTACTAAGCAGGTGTGTGGAAACAAATCTTGTGCTAAACTGGGAGAAATGTCACTTCATGGTCAGAGAAGGAATTGTGTTGGGTCACAAGATATCAGAGAAGGGTATTGAGGTTGATCGAGCTAAGATTGACGTTATGGTTCAGTTACAGCCGTCTAGGATGGTCAAAGACATCAGGAGTTTCTTGGGACATGCAGGATGATTGTCTTGAAGCATTCTTGAAGATCAAGGAAGCTCTGGTGTCTGCACCAATAGTTCAAGCCCCAGACTGGACTCTCCCATTCGAGATAATGTGCGATGCAAGTGACTTTGATGTGGGAGCTGTACTGGGCCAGAGGAAAGACAAGAAGCTGAATGTGATCTATTATGCGAGCAGAACACTTGATGAACTCCTTGCCGTAGTCTTTGCATTTGAAAAGTTTCGGTCATACCTTGTCGGATCAAAAGTGATTGTGCACACTGACCATGCCGCTCTTAAGTACTTAATGAAGAAAAAAGACGCCAAGCCAAGACTGTTGCGGTGAATTCTGCTACTTCAAGAATTTGACATGGAAGTTGTAGAAAAGCCCGGGGTAGAGAATGGAGTGGCAGATCACCAATCAAGGATGATGATAGAGGACTCGATCCCAATTGATGATTCGATGCCAGAGGAACAACTCATGACCATTGATTTTAAGGGTAGTCTTGCTGGAATGAATGTGCCTTGGTATGCAGATTTGGTGAACTACCTTGTTGCTGATGAAGTCCCTAAGAGTTTAGATTCCTACGAGAGGAAAAAGTTCTTCAAAGACGTCACTCACTACTACTGGGATGAACCCTATCTTTACAAGAAAGGTTCTGACGGACTGTTCAGGAGATGCATTGCTGAGAGTGAAGTGCAGGGAGTTATGGAGCACTGTCATGGCTCCACTTATGGTGGTCATTTCGCCACATTTAAGACAGTTCAGAAAATCCTGCAAGCTGGGTTATGGTGGCCAACTGTTTTCAAAGACACTCATCTCTTCATCTCCAAGTGTGATCCATGTCATAGAATGGGGAACATAAGCAAGAGGAATGAAATGCCACAGAATCTGATACTGGAAGTGGAAGTTTTTTACTGCTAGGGTATAGACTTCATGGGACCTTTCAACCCTCCTTCACATGGGAGCAACTACATTCTGGTTGCAGTAGATTACGTCTCAAAATGGGTTGAAGCAATTGCTTGTCCAACCAACGATGGTAGAGTTGTGCTGAAGCTCTTCAAAAATGTGATATTTCCAAGGTTCGGAATCCCGAGGGTTGTGATCAGCGATGGCGGTTCACACTTCATCAACAAGATGTTTGAGAATTTATTGAAGAAGTATGGAGTGAAACATAAGATTGCAACGCCTTACCATCCACAGACTAGTGGACAAGTTGAAATATCTAATAGGCAGATCAAAGCCATCTTAACTCGAGTTGTGGGCACTTCCAAGAAGGATTAGTCAATAAAGTTAGATGATGCGCTTTGGGCCTACAGAACAGCATTCAAAATCCCGATAGGAAGAACACCCTTTCAGTTGCAGTATGAAATGTTGTCACTTACCCGTTGAGGTGGAATACAAAGCCATTTGGGCTACCAAGCTGTTGAATTTTGATCTGAAGACAGCCCAGGAAAGGAGATTGATGGGGCTCCATGAATTGGAGGAGATCAGACTCGAAGGTTATGAAACCTCAAAGGTCTACAAAGAAAGAACTAAGGCTTTCCACGATAAGAAGATTACACCTAGGAAGATCACAGCCGGTGATCAGGTGTTGCTATTCAACTCAAGGCTTAAGCTGTTTCCTGGAAAATTGAAGTCAAGATGGTCTGGTCCGTTTAAAGTTCGGGAAATCTTACCATAACGAGCAGTGACTCTGATCAACAATGACGGGGATGATTTCACTGTGAACGGTCAGAGAGTTAAGCTTTACTTGGCTAACGAAACCAACCCCGAGGGAACTTTGGTTCTTCTCGATGACCACCTCACCTCCCATGAGTGTGAAGAGTCAAGCTTGAGACTTTAACAAGCGCACTTGGGAGGCAATCCCATGATATCCTTTGTATATATTCTAGGTTGCGTTTCAACCAATTTTCTTGTTTCAGTGATTTTTGATTTTAACTTTCAGGGAGTTCGTGAACTCGACCACACCATGGCACGGTCACCACGTTCACGTTCACGTTCTCCTGTGTACCACCATTATCATCCACCATCGCCTGCGCCATCCTCACTCATCTCTCTTCACTCTTTCTTCACTCTTTCTTCACATATCTCTTCACTCTTTCTTCACTCACCTTCATCACTCCATCAACCGCACCCAGCTCTGCCGTAGTCAACTCGGCCTCGCCAACTCGACCGCATACGGCTCTGCCCTCACCAACTCGACCGCACACGGCTCCGCCGTAGTCAACTCGGCCTCGCCAACTCGACCGCACACGGCTCCGCCGTAGTCAACTCGGCCTCGCCAACTCGACCGCAAGCCCCATCGATCGAGTCCGCCACGTCAGCCACCAACTCGACCGCTCCAGCTCGACCGTCGATTGCCACCTCGACCGCACCGCTCCGCAACAATCTCCACTAGACATTCTCCACCGCGGTTTATTTAATTAAAAATTATTTTCACTAATGGCAACTTATATTCCTTTGAGTTTCTTTTGAGTGCGCAGTTGTTAAAAGAAAATGAGGAAATCCGGTGGAAGTTCTTCGGCGAAGAGACTCACACGCTCTATGCATGAACACAGTCCAATTGACATCGGCGATGATGAATCAGTTCAAGAACACATGAAGCGGAGAGAGGAAATCCGGAGAGGTAAAACAGTGCGTGTAAGCGTTGACAAAGATGAGGAATCCGGAAAACAATCATCCTCGAGTGAGAACGATGATGGTATCGATGACTCAGCTGTCGATAACCAAAAGTGTCAGATATATTACCAAGATGCAATGAGAGCATTCAGAAAAATGGACGTGAAAGGGGCGAGGTATCTTCCCAGAGAGACAATGGTAAAATTGGGTATCGCCAGGGATGTAGATCATATGCTGCAGAACTGCGGGTTTACATAGTTCACCTCGAACTATCGCTCAGCTTATAAATTGGAGACCCTTCAATTCCTTGCTTCAGTTGAGCTTCACGAGTTCCCAATGCACGACACACGTCGGAGAAGTGAGAGAGGTTACGGTGAGTTAACTTTCACTATCAACAAGGTTCAATATACCTTGACAGTGAAGCAGTTCGAGGGGCTATTTGAAATTCCTGATTGCGAAGGCCGCGAAAATGACTTTGAATATGACGAGCTTAATTATGTGTGGAAAATCATTGCTGTCCTTCAAGACTTTGATCCGTCAAGGAGCAAAATCTCAATGCTCCGGAACCCTGCTATCCGTTACTTCCATAAAATTGTGGCATGCAGCTGTTTCACCATACATGAATCGGGATTCGTCCGGCTTCCATAGTTGGGAATGATTGACGAGGGAATCAAATATTTTCTCAGAAACTATGAAGACTTTCGTCGACATTTTCTCAGGGACAGAAATACCGCTGGGTTCACAAGGGTGTTGATACAGCAGCTGCTTAATTACAGAGTCTGGGCGTCAAAGCTAAAAACCAAAGAATCAGGAGTTATTTGCATAGGTGGGATACTAACACGCATCATGGAGGCTTGCGACGTGCCACTGAGGTCTAAGCCCATCTCTCCGGAATTGTTTGACATGACGTATTTGAAAAGAATAGTTTTCTTAGTTGGGACGCAAAGTAGAGGAGGACCCTGTTTGTACAAGTTTACCCTTGCCTCCCCACAGACACAGGAGAAGGTTTCGCTTCCCAACACGAGCATCACTTCGTTTCATGGAGTTGGGAACATCGCATTTTTACCCCCGCACGAACTTCTTCACAGGGAACACACCTCAGCACCTACACTGCATCAACACGCAGATGAGTCGAATGAAGATAGTGACGCACCAAATTGCTACCACTTTGAGGAGTTCAGTGAACCAAGCTTGTTGAAGGGTGTGCGAGCATCCCACAAGCATATTGGTCTTTTGCAGAGATGGAACAAGTGGCAAGACAAGAAAATTGATTGGCTTGTGTCGCAATTCAAGTATTTCAAACTCGGTTCCAACACTCAGAGATCGAAAGAGACAACCCCTGTCGATGCTAGAGGCCCAACTCCTGACCAGTTCACACGGTCCACATCACTTTCGCGGTAAACCAGGAGGCGCTCCACGTCATTGCAACCTCGCAGGGCATCGTCACATGTAACACGACCAATGCCGCCGGAACAACAATATCCAGAGGTAACGCCACAGAACCTCACTTTTGATCTCAACTCGACCTCTCACCTCGACCTCATAGTCGAATGGCGAAATGATTTATGCGAGGAACATGGAGCCGCAACAGCATCAGGCAGCAACTCGATCACATTCTAGGACATCCTCACGTCGTTCTCGTCGGAGAAGTATTTCAAGCACCCAACCGCATACCGAAGAAGTGCAGTCTACTGCTCCCCAACAATATGATGCGGTGAACTTCTTTGAGCAGCCAGCTCAACCGTTCTATCCATGGATGCACCAAGATCAACAGCAGTATCAACCCCAGAACACTGACATTATGGAATTAGATCCAGCGGGATGGTCTCTGTTCGGTTGAGGTATCAACTCCATTTCACTCTCACTGTAAATTCTGTTGCATATTTCTTCTTTCTTTATTTGTCTGCGATCCTCTCTTAAACTTCTATCTACACATGGGACTGTGTGATTCAAGTTTGGGGGAGGGCTGTAGAGGTGCTTAACTTCGTTTTCTTTGTCTCTCTTTCATGCATTGCATCCGAAAATAAAATCAGAAAATTTTTCGGAAACGTTTTACAAAAACAGAGTGCCACATTCACTTAGGATTGTTGCATATGCATAGGGGATCGTGACGATTTTGCCTGGTAAGCCTGCTGATTCACTTGCTATGTTCACAGCCCTAGTTATAAGTTCTCTGCTGCTTGTTGTGCTTGACTGAAACATAAGACTGAACCATGCCAGGAATATTTAGCTTAAGCTTCATGACTTGATTGAACCATGTAATCTGATGTCATTCCTTGCTAAGTGATAACCTAAACTTGACTCTTAAACATCAAGTCTTTGCATTGAGTTTGAACCTGTGGATTGCACAAAATACTTGGATATTCTTTTATCGTTTTGCATATATCTTGTTTGTCCAAGTGGAATCCTGCCTTGAACATTGCCTCATTTTAAACCTGCCATTATTCGTGTGTGATTGTGAGGTCTATTTTTGGATTTAACTTGGCATAAGGTGTTAGGTGAGCGCCGACAGAGGTAAGATCTCATGTAGATTCTGGTTCACATCTTTTGGATCAGCTAGGTCTAAGTGGGATTGGTTATGGGTATTACGACTCTTGTGGTCGACGTTTGGAAAGGAAATGAAATTAAAAAGTCTATGGAGGGAATGATCTGGAAAAAAAAATGATAGTAAACGCTCTAGTGACAGTTTTGGGGAATTCAAGTGAGAATTAGGTTCTAAGTTGAAACAAAGTGAAAAGAAAAAAAAAACAATAGATAAGTGTCTATGTTCTGTTGTGTATGAGAAGAACCTAAGCAAAAAAAAAAAAAAAAACTATTCTCAAACCGCCAGAGATAAAAGAGAACCCTCTCTTTAGATCAAATATAAATCACTTGAGCATTGTTCCTAAGCCTTGGATTCAAAGGGTAGTCTAAGACTAATCTCTTGGGTAGAAGCTGATAGGATGAATACGACTCCTTTGTGTTTGGGTAGATGAGATTCTATCTCTGTATGCACCAGTTGGCTCTCACCTTTAGCATTATGCTGAAGTTTATTCATTTATTGAGTGATCCTCGCGCTGGATTTATAAATGAAAGAGATCATTTTAATCTCTTAGACCTTCCCTAGACCAAACAGGTTCCTATGAGATGCACAGCTTGATTCACAGTTTTGTGCTAACAAATGTTGAAAGGAATGGTTGATGTGAATGCATATGCAGGTTAAGGCTGAGCTTAGATTGAATTGCGATGGGCATGGCTAAAGTTTTTAAGTAGGACTTGTGTAGTTATGCATCCTAGAACTTGTAACTAGGACATTGAATCTATCATTCGTATCAGCAGGTTTTGGTTCTGAATCCCCGTTCTCCAAACTCTTCTCCATTTTTTGTCCTTTGATTGCTTGAGGGCAAGCAAAGATTAAGTTTGGGGGAGTTGATATGTGTGTATTTTAACCATTTTTAGCGAGTTTTTCTCATTACATTCCACATATTTTCATCACTTGTTCAAACCATTAACATCCATTCTCACCCATTTCTCACACTTAGAAGCTCATGCATTCGCATCGCATACATTTTGCATTTTGGAGTTGTTTTCAAGAATTTTCAGGAACTTCAAAGACGTATCTCGACGTGAGGAATAATGGCACTTGGATGATGCACTGATGGAGCATGAAGGAGGCAGCCGTGACAGCCTCAACCGTGGTTACCTCGACCGTGCTCACCTCGGCCGTAGTCACCTCGACCATGCTCACCTCGGCCGTAGTCACCTCGACCATGCTCACCTTGGCCGTAGTCACCTCGACCGTGCTCACCTCGGCCATAGTCACCTCGCCCGTGATCACCTATTACCTCGGTTGGAGTGGAAGCCACGAATTGTAACAACCGCTTTATTTGGGCCGCTTCACATATTGGCCGAGACCACCGACCTCTTGATGGACTTTTCGTTGTGTTTATTTTGGGCCATTTTTAGGTTTTGTGAGAGGAGTATATAGACTCCAAAATAGAAAAAGGACATCTATCGAAGTTTTGGCGATTGTTTTTGGGTTGTAAACCTTGAGGAGCAGTGATTCTTTTTGTAATCACCTTGACTGTCGAACCACGATTACAGTTGTCTTTATCTACTGTTATTTATAAGTTTTATGATTATGTCTTCATTACATATGATTGTTGTGCTTGGTTCACCATTAATGTATGAGTAGTTACTTAGGGTTTCAGAGGAGGTGGATGTAGATTAGTGTGGATCTTAGGTCTTCTAGGTTGCTTAAGGTTATAATTGCTTTGGTCTCTTCTGTTTTTGTGTTGTTAATGCGTATTTCTCTCTGATCAATTGAAATTCGTTCTTAGACGTTTTAGCACCCGACAGGTGTTCGATAAAATGTCTGATCAAACCATCTCAGAGATTTACACACTTAGCTCAAGGGATTGATTATCTAAGTTGTTATTGGGCCAGATTAGGTTGATGCATTATGCCAGATAGGTTGTTAAACGCCTGTGATGAGTGGGTCTGTTGATAGCTTCTCTGAATCTGTCTTCCATGAGAGTGGATTCAGTAGTTTATGAACTTAATGCCTAGGGATCTTCTCCGTTGAGTTTTGTTAAGCAATCTAGTGACATAGGTGATCCATTGATCCATTATCTCCATCTCCTCATGAACCCTCTTCGCTTACTATTGTTGCTTATTTACCGTTGTTGCTTATTTACCGTTGTTGCCTATTTACCGTTGTTGCTTATTTACCGTTGTTGCTTATTCACCATTGTTGCTTATTTACCGCTGTTGCTTATTTACCGTTGTTGCTTATTTACCGCTGTTGCTTATTTACCATTGTTCTCTATTTACCGCTATTGCTTATTTATTTACCGTTGTTGCTTATTTACCGCTGTTGCTTATTTACCGTTGTTGCTTATTTACCGTTGTTGCCTATTTTCCGCTGTTGCCTGTTTTCCGTTTTTTTATTTTGGCTGTTGTTTTACTTATGCAGTGCAATTTAGCCTGTTAGATAATTAAACCACTATTAATTTGCTTGAATTAGAGTAGTTTATCACGTCTTGATTGCTAGTTACACACTCATTTGGATTGACACCTAGAGTACTACAATGACCATGATATTGAATTAGGATTTATTTGATCTATGTCACACCTAAAAAAATCTGTTATCACACAACCATCAGACGGAGGAAGTGCAAACAGTTGCTCGAATTGTTTTGTCGAGAACGAGTACTTATGACCGTTCACGCTGAATGTTAATTCCCCAAATCCATCAATTGCCTCCAGCCTCTTCTCATGGTCCAGATACTCACGCAACATGATCGATGCTAGGAATTTGATTGTCTCAGCGGCATATGTCTCTCTTGGGTATGAGACGAACTGTGTTAGCCCTACGTTCCAAAGCATCTGGCCAACATATCTGGAAATACCCAATTGCATCATTGTTTCCGATGAAGATAACGAGTAGACGCAACCAGTATCTGTTTGAGGTCCTTAAACACTTCCTTCTGTGGAATATTTTGAGGCAGGCTTTCGTTCACTCAATCGTCTTGTTTAACTCCTTGCCGCAACGTCTGCTTGTCTGGCGGATTAATTTTGGAGCTTCTGAACTTGAATCCTCAGCGTCAAAATTAATGGGTGAATCAACTAGAGATGGTAAGTTTCTGCGTCTCGGAGATCCTTCACCTTATCTCCTCATACTGTGATTATAATCCTTAACAGAACTCGAGCGTGTGACTGTTTCAACTTGAGCGCTTGTTTGGCAGAACTCGAATGAGGTCATTTGGGGCATGGGCGTGTGACGTTGCGTGGATTTGGTAGCGCCTGATTGATGAAGCTGAGGTGTGAGAGCGAAGGCTGGAGTGCATTGAGGCGGAGCTTGAGTGAAGTTAAGCTTGGCAACTCAAGCGTACTAGTTGCGGCGCGAGGATGATGGCTGTCGAGTGAGCTCGAGCTTAGCTTGGCGGCGGCGGGTGGATGAAGAGCTCGAGTGACGACTGTCGAGTGAGCTCGAGTGAGCTCAAGCTTAGGCTTGGCGGTGGCGCATGGATGCGGAGCTCGAATGACAACTAGAGGTGGCATGTGGGTTCCAATGACGGCTAGATGCGACTCGAGTGTGGATCGTGGATACAGATCGACTGACGGCTGGTTGCAGCTCGAGTTTGTTGTGACGTCTTAACCTCGAGTGGTGTCGAGTGAGTTGACGTGGAAGCGGATTAATGGCAACATGTGGATTTGGGAGCTCTAGCGGAGCTCAAGTGAGCTCGAGCTTGATAGCTCGGACGTGTAGCTGCTCGACTAATGCTTGTGATTGAGTTCACACATTCCAAATGAAAATCAAAAGTGTAAGGTAAGTGAAGAGTTAGAAAGAGGATGAAATGAAAGAGAAAGGAGAGTTCTCTTTAAGAATAGTGAAAGAGTTGGAGACAAAGCCTTGTGGGTGTGCACCAAAGGGAGACAAGTGTTGTCTCTTTAAACGCCTCTTTTTTTTTTCTTTTTATTCGTATAACTGGAGTAGACTCGAGTGTTGACGGTGCCCTGGTGCTCGAGTAGCTTGTTTTCGGGGCCAGAATCAAGTGATGTCCTGATAATTAAATGTTAAACTAGACGAGATAGAATTAAACATTGGAAAATGTTAATTAGATTATGTTCAAGGTTATGCATGGTATTGCCTCCCAAGTGCGTTTTGTTTAAAGTCATTGAGCTTGACTTCCACCCTTTCAAAGGCCAATTGGTTCATTGATTGAGACTGAGGTTCTCTCGTTAATAGTCTCGTAAGCTTCAAGTTTGTTCTCATCCAACTCATGCAAGCTCAAGACTCTTTTCTCTTTAGCAGTCTGGAGATCAAAATTTATAAACCTTGTAGCCCACAGTGCCTTGTATTCTATCTCCATAGGCAGATGACATGTTTTTCCATAAAGAAGCTTGAATGAAGTTCTTCCAATAGGAATCTTGAAAGCCGTTTTGTAAGCCCACAATGTGTCGTCAAACTTTACGGCCCAGTCTCGTTTTGACACCATAAAAACTCGAGCTAAAATAACCTCGATCTACTTGTTTGAAACCTCCACTTGACCACTCGTTTGTGGATGATAAGGCGTAGGTACCTTATGTTTGACTCCATTCTTCCTAAGCAGATTCTCAAACATTTTTTTGATGAAGCGATAGCCTCCATCATTGATTACAACACAAGGTACTCCAAATCTGGGGAAAATGATGCTTTTGAACAACTTGATTACGACCTTAGCATCATTAGTCGGACTTGGTACAGCTTCTGCCCACTTGGAGCTGTAGTCTACTGCGACGAGAATGTAGCGAATTCCATGGGATGGTGGGTTGAATAGCCCCATGAAGTCGATTCCATAGCAGTTAAATATCTCAACTTCTAAAAATTGGGTTATGTGGCATTTCGTTTCTTCTGTTGATACTACCCATTCTCTGACACGAATCACATTTGGAGATGAAGATCTGAATATCCCTAAACACAGTCGACCACCATAACTCAGATTGTAAAATCTTCTGAATATTCTTGAATGTGGCAAAATGCCCACTGTAAAGAGACCCATGACAACGCTCCAGAACACCCTGAACCTCTTTTTCTGCTATAGACCTTCTGAATAAACCATCTACTCATTTCTTGTGTAAGTAGGGTTCATCCCAGAAATAGTGGTTGATATCTATGAAATACTTCTTCCTCTGATAGAAATCTAAACTTTTAGGCACTTCACCAACGACCAGGTAATTAACCAAATATGCATACCAAGGTAGAGTGGATCGAGTGAGCCTCTTGCTAATTTGAGAACAGTTTTCCGTTACTCCTAAAGTCATGAGTTGCTCCTCTAGCATTGAGTCGTCAATAGAGATCAAGTCCTGAATCATCATTCTCGACAGGTGATTCGCCACTCCATTCTCCACTCCAGGTTTGTCCCCTATTTCTAGGTCAAACACTTGCATCAACAGTATCCATCTCAGTACTTCGATCGATCAACACAAGGATCGATCGATCAGTGCTTTAACAAGGAATATGCGCACGATCTGAAGAACGACTTGGCTTCTGAGAGATCGACTCAATATCCAAAGATCGATCGATCGATGTCCTTCGAAGAAACCTAATTTCACAATTTTTTAGCTCTTGTTTTGAAACCTATAAATACTCTTTTCCTATTTTATTTTTTAGAAGTGTTTTTGAGCTTTGGAAGAACGATTTTTACAGAAGTTTGAGAGTTTCTAAGCTAAGAAGGAGATCTCTTCACACTTGAGAAGAATTTTTGAATCCTATTTCTAATTATTAATGCAATTTCAGTTTCAATTCATCATGATTTGTTTGGTTCATTGTTCTATGTCTGAGTAGATCTTAGATCGGATTTAGGGATTCTAGGGTTTTAGAATTCACTGTTAGGGAAAAAATACGATTGATGAATATATGATTCTCCTTTTAGTACTTGAGTTTAATGCATAGATTAACTTGATCACCTAGTCGATGATTTTAGGTTGTTAACTTTCCACAAGTTTGTTAAGAACTAGAACTAGATTAGAAGAGCGATTTCTTCATTACCAACGAGAGTTGATGCTAGGTTGGATTGTGGGTAATTGAACCTAAGCGATGAAGCTTACTTGTAATCTGAAACCAACGAGAGTTAGGACCTTTAGATTACTAGTAGAGGGGTAGACTCAACGAGATTTGGTTTATCTTTATTTTGATGTGCACTTGTAGTAGGATATAGGGTTAAAACTCGTTGTATCAAGTTTTTGGCACCGTATTCAGGGAACCATTAGTTGCCTATCGATTTTCTGTTTACAGTTTCAAGTCTATATCATTATATACGTTTATCCTTTTGTTCGTTTTTGTTCCTTTTTAGGTGTATGACCAGAACTCAAGGTTCAAAAAATCTATTCAACTTGGATAATCAAGAGCTTGCGAGGGTTGAAAGAGAAAACTGAAAAGTTAGGAATATGAATCCTCCAGATAATCAAGCACATAATCTGCATGAGATGGCCACAGTGGTACAACAATTGCAGAGAGAGTTGGTTGAGATTAGGAAAGCACGAGAGCCTGTTCAACGCAGAGCGATTGGTGACATGGGCACTCCATACACCCACTATCAAAATCGCTCAGCTATTCGACCTCCTGCGATTGAGAGGAATGATTATGAGATCAAACCTCAGCTTATTGGGTTGGTTAAGCAATATGACTTCAATGGAATCCTATGGATCACATAGAGAATTTTGAAGACATATGTGGCACCACAAGCTCTAATGGTGTACTTGCTGATTATGTGAACTGTAAGCTTTTCCGTCATTCACTCTCAGAAAGAACTTCTAGGTGGTTGCGTTCATTACCTCCAAGATCACTCACCACATAGGCTCAGGTTCAAGCAGTGTTTCTTTATCAGTTCTACACTAAGTCCAAAACTGCAGCTCTCAAGAGCAAGATTTCATCGTTTCAGCAACGATCTCGGGAATCTCTAAATGAAGCATGGGAACGTTTCAAGGAGTATTGGCGAGATTGTCCACACCATGGGTACTCAGATGAGCAGCTTCTCAACACTTTCTATAGTGGAATCGAGTGGGAGTACAAGAATTCCCTGAATGCTGCCAGCAGTGGAGACTTTATGACTAACACTAGGGATGAAGCTTTCACTCTGATTGATAACTTGGCTGCAAGTTATGGTCGTCATTGTCCAGATATGATCGAACTAGGAAGGTGAACAGTGTGGAGATTCAGAGGATTGATGAAATTGCTGAAAAATTGGATATTTTGATCCGAACAAATCAGGGTAATCAGAGGAGTGTGAATCAAGTTGAGGACAACACAGAAGTGGTTGAGGTTCAGGATGATTCGGTTGTTCTGAAGACCAAAGGGAGGTCGATTATGTTAACTGGCAGAACAGAGGCAAAACCCAAACTACCTTTCCTATAGGAGCACTAACGTCGAGAACCCTCAGGATGTTACTTTTCCAGCACCCACATTGCCTCAAGGATCACTTTTTCAAGGAATGCCATTCATTCAGAATCCAGGTCAAAGATGGTGTAATTAGAAGCTGTTTGTTCCGAATGCATGAAGAAGTAACTGGCAAATGCCATATAAGCCTTATGTACCACCGCCGATGCAGCAACTGCCTTCAGCGGCAACTTCAGGAACACCAAACGAAGAGATTAAGGCCTTGATTCAGCAACTTGCTGTTGAGCAACAAAAGACTATAAGGGAGCTTAATTCTAAGATGAACAACATCTACAATGATATGAATGAGAAGTTTGAGTCAGTATCTATGCATATCAAGAAGCTAGACACCCAAGTTGCTCAGACTGCTGAAGCTATTAGACGTCCGCAAGGAGCTTTACCTGGAAAGGTTGAAAAGAATCCCAATGAATCTTGCAATGTGGTAAATTCTGAAGTAGGGGGTTTAGTTGAGAGTAAGTACAACTCTCCTAACGTCCACATGGAGCTTTACCTAGAAAAGTTGAGAAGAATCCCAAGGAATCTTTCATCGAGTAATTTATGTGGGATGATTCGAGATGATGGAGGGAAGAAAGTGAGCACTGAATCATTGACTTTGGTTGCAGTGTATGGTGAAGAAGACAGTGATTGTGATGAGGAGTATGAGTTGCTCCGTGAACAGGAGAAGGACTGTTGCATTGTTCGATGCTTCAGGACGGACAATCCACAAGAAAGATGAACAGTTGAAGAAGTTCATCATTGAGGAGATTAGTGTCCGAGGAGTGAGCAAACCGCACTCAAGCGGTTCCGCCATCTGAATGGCATCCGAGTCAAGCTAATGACAGTAAAAGAGCGCTGAGTGGGAGGTAACCCACTATTAGGTAGTTTGTTTTTCGTTTTTCTTTTAGTTTGCATTCGTTTTTGTTTTTGTGTTTTTGTTCAAAGTTGGAAGCTGTCGGAAAGCAATGATCGATCGATCCACTCAACAATCGATCAATCAATACGCATAATAGGTTTGCGCATGATCTGCTGCCCGACTAATCGAAGGAGATATGACTACCGCACAATCCGGAGCACGACATGCTAAAGATAGATCGATCGAGCAATGGAACAGTAGAAGACCGCACGATCCATTACCTGATTTAGAAGGTAAGGATCGATCGATCCTTGACCCAAGTTCATCTTCTTAAACGCGCAGAACGGTTTCAAATCGAGCATTATTTCTATTCCAAAAAATTCCAAACCTCGATTTCTCTCTTTTTTTATCCGTTTTTAACGATTCAAAAGCCTAATCCGCTTAGAATTTCACCATCTATCTGATTTTGTGGTTCATTACTTCGATTAGCAAAGGTATGTTCTCTAAATTCGAATTTTTTGTCCGATTTTGGAAGTTGAATTGGGTAAAGGGGAACTTGTTTTCTTGTTGATTTTCATTGATTAACTGATGTATATGCCTTATTCTTACATGAATTTGACTCCCTCTTGCTGTTTGGATCATTGAATTTCAATTAGAGATTGCTTGTTAGGTTGAAGGAGAATTTCTAGAGGAATTTCAAAATTTTTAGGTTTGATCTTGATTATTGTAGTTCGATTGATGCATTGCTAAATGTTGATCTTGTTTAATTGAATAAGCAATCGGGCCATTGATCAAATTTATGCCTAAGTTATCGATTTCTTATGAATTTTCTCAATCACAAACTCATTTTTTTTGTTATGTCTCTGCTCTTTCATTGTAGATGGTTCGAACATCGACTGCTAATCCTAAGAAGCCTACGAAGAAGGTTTGAGCATCTTTGAGTCTTCAGCGTGGTCAGTCGTCGCAACAGCATGACGATGCACCTTGATATGGACAGCTTGGTAAGTGTTTGCCTTGGCTGAGACCAGAACAAACTTATTTTGTTGATAATGTTGCTAGCAGGGATACTCCTTCTTTTTTCAAGACTATGTCAGCATATAAGAATAGAAAGGAAGGAGATGGTTGGAAGAGCTTTCATGAAAGCTTCTATGATCAACTCCTCAGTAACACTTTGATTCCAACGAAGTTCCTTTGCCGTGAGACATTGAATCGGATGGGGATTCTTGAAGATGTTACTAAGCTCCTTGATAATCTTGGTTTGACCAAGTTCTCTTTATATTCTTATCCACTTTATCCGGAGGTCTTTAGGCAGTTCTTAGCAACATGCGATCTACATATGTGTGATGATCCTCACAGTCTGGTTTATGCTCAGTACCTCACGTACTTATATAGAGGAGCTCTTTATACAATCACCATTCAGAAGTTGTGCCAGGTTTATGGTTAGTATGCAGTTGGACAGAAACCATCAAAGAACTCTCCTCAAGAATGCATTGTGGTACTTGTTGTCTGGAGATGGGTATCAGGGTAAGTCTTCAAAGCTTAGTCACATCAGGAATCCTGTTATTAAAATAGTTGCTAAGCATATTGGATCGACCATTCTAGCTAAGGAAGAGTCAGGTAGTGTCATCAAATCTCAGCTCGAGTACTTGCACGAGGCCATCTATCCTTTGGTACCGGATCTTTACCAAGATCCTACTTATGCTACAGGTCCTCCTTTGAACATCAATTGGGGGTATTTATTTGCTAATGAGCTGAGTAAGCGCAGATTTAGAGGTGACCCGAGGAAGGGACTAGTTCAGCCATTTGGTAGTCTCTTGACACCGATTTTTAGATTTCATGGATTATATCTCAGTCAGACAGAGGTTGTGTAGAGGATTGGTTTGATCGATACAGCTGCCTTGCCAATATTTGGATACTTTTTGGAGAAGAAGCAGTGGACTTTCTTCGATGACATACCACAAATGATGTATGTCACCCATCCAGCTCCTCACATCACTTCAGTTACCTGCATAGAGAACGTGAAGTTCCCGCCAGATTTGTCACATCTTGAGATTTTTGGCAAGCTTAAGGAGAAAGAAGCCGCACCACGCGCCCGATCTAGGAGAGCTCGAGCTTTCACTTCTGCTCCGTTTGTACCTCCATCTCCAGCTACTCAACCTTCCCGGTTTTTGCTTCCTGAGTTTCCTGAGGAGGAACTCGGACTACCTCCTTACTCACCAGACTTTACAGATCAGCAGTTTAGAGAGTGACAAGTCGAGAATAAGAGGAGAAAGAGATCGATTCAGCGGACCATTTGGGATGCTTTGAGGAAGATCCCAGCTTTTTTTGAGGAAGATCCCAGCTTTGAGGACCAGACTACTTGATTTTCAATTTTCTCAGCATTAGCATGGACTCAATATCTCTTGATTTGCATTTGTCAGGAATCGATCAGACTATTGGAAAACCTAGAGACAAAGCAACACTCAGTTTCATAGCACATTCATCTCAACTTTCAGGGGATTACATGCTGATTTCACACCTAACATGACTTAATCATCTCGTCAAGGGAATTGGTAATACATCAGGTATGTTCCTTCTCTTTACTCAATGAAAGATGTTCCTTGTAAGTTTGGTTATGTTTCTCTCTTCATTATTTTCAGGCATTTTAAGCCAAAAATTCTGATGGTACTCGATCTAAGTTTTTGCATGAAGTTAGCCTAGGGTAAAAGTTTCTCAATGACGCTGCGAGTTTTTAAAGTGAATTGTACGTTTCTGAGGATACATCCAATGACGTAATCCTTTTCACTTTACTAATTAGCTTATTGAAGGACACTCCAATGAAACAACTCATGTATACTCTTTAGTTACCAAAGAATCAGCCAAGTAACTAAAAAGGATACCCTATACAAAACTGGGAAGAATTAGTTTTATGAAAAGAGAGAGAGATGGAATCAGATTGAAGGTAGTCTAGAGAGTAGAAGTAGGAACTTTTTACCTCTTGATTGATATTCCCTTGAATGAGACTGCACTTAGATTTATTAGGAAGTCAGTATGGGGAATCTGATTGTTGGTTTTGAATTGTGACACGAGATTGTTATGTTTGCTAAGTCTGGGGGAAGTACAGGGTGGTCTCGATTTTGATAAGTAATATTCTTGTGATCACTTTGGACTTAATGTGCAGGATCTGGAGAGAGTCATTTGTCTGATGAGATGTGATCTTCCTACAGTATTTCTTTCTTTGCTTGAGAACAAGCAAGAAGCTAAGTCTGGGGGAATTGATGTTCCTCATATTTTGTCAATTTTGAGCTCATTACTACGATTATATATGGGGAATTTTTCTGTGTTTTAGTGAGATTTCAGGTCAAAAACGTTCAAAGTTGGAATCATGCTTGAAGGTGGACTTTGGAAAAGTTTGATGCATTTTCTGGTATTCTCGACGAGAGGAATGATCGATCGATCAACACAAGGATCGATCGATCAGTGCTTTAACAAGGAATATGTGCATGATTTGAAGAACGACTTGGCTTCTGAGAGATCGACTCAATATCCAAAGATTGATCGATCAAGACAAGGATTGATTGATCGATGCCCTTCGAAGAAACCTAATTTCACGATTTTTCAGCTCTTGTTTTGAAACCTATAAATACTATTTTCCTATTTTATTTTTGAGAGGCGTTTTTGAGCTTTGGAAGAACAATTTTTACAGAAGTTTGTGAGTTTTTAAGCTAGGAAGGAGATCTTTTCACACTTGAGAAGAATTTATGAATCCTATTTCTATTTATTAATGCAATTTAAGTTTCAGTTCATCATGATTTGCTTGGTTCATTGTTCTATGTTTAAGTAAAGCTTAGATCGGATTTAAGGATTCTAGGGTTTTAGAAATCACTGTTAGGAAACAAATAGGATTGATGAATAGATGATTCTCTTTCTAATACTTGAGTTTAATGCATAGATTAACTTGATCACCTAGTCGATGATTTTAGGTTGTTAACTTTCAGAAGTTTGTTAAGAACTAGAACTAGATTAAAAGAGCAATTACTTCACTACCAACGAGAGTTTATGCTAGGTTGGATTGTGGGTAATTGAACCTAAGCGATCAAGCCTACTTGTAATCTGAAACCAACGAGTGTTAGGACCTTTAGATTATTAGTAGAGGGGTAGATTCAACGAGAGTTGGTTTATCTTTATTTATGTCCAAGCCGAGAATATGATCACATTTGTTCCTGAATAGTTTCACTGACAAAAGTTCTAACTCCTGAATGAATACCTGATATCCGATTGCTTTAGTTATTTGATTACATTCGCGTTTAAGTTGTTAGTATTTACTTCACTGATTTTGATTGATATAGCTTTCGATTCGATAGAAGTCGAAAGTGTGATATGGTTCTCTGAAAAATTTGACCCCTAAATACTATTACATTTGTTGTGCACTTGCAGTAGGATATTGGGTTAAAACTCGTTGTATCAAGTATCCATTTCGTGAACTGAGAACACCTAACCCTTGATCGTTGACATCTTAATCACATCATCGATGTTGAACTTCATTTTAAGATCTGAACCCAGATTCAGCTCGACCACCCCATTTCTAACATCAATTAAAGTGCCTGTTGTGGCCAAGAAAGGTCTTCCAAATAACATAGGGTCCTTTGGTTCTTCTTCCATCTCCAAGACAACAAAATATGTTGGTATATCAACTCCTTCCACCTTCACATGAAGGACTTCCAGGATGTCATGAGGGATTCTCACTGACCTATCTGCCAGAATCAATGTGATTTTGCAGGACTTAATCAACAAGCCTAACTTTTTGCAACTGAAAGTGGCATGAGGCTGATTGAAGCACCTAGATCGCATAGACACTTGTTGAATGATAAGGTTCCAAGCGAGCATGGGATTGTAAAGGTCCCAGGACCACCAAGCTTTTTTGGCACAACTCTCCTTTGGATATGACGCTAATCATGTGTCAGTACGACCATACCCTTGACTTCTTGAGTTTTCTCCTAAACTGCGTCCTTTAGAAATTTCTAGTATGGAGGCATTAGCATAAAAGCGTCCATAATACGTATATTTACCTCAATCTCTTTTATTTTCTTATCAAATAGCGCTTTGTACTTCTCAGTAAGTTCTCTCTTGAACCTTTGGGGAAAAGGTAATTGGGGTTTGTATGGTGGTAGAACAAAGGGTTTATTCTTTTCTAGGGTTCTTGAAGGTGAATAAGTGTTTGGAGTGCTAGGTTTGGGTTGGTCTGATGTGTCGAGCTTATCTTCATGTGTGGATTTTTCAACAGACTCTAACTAAGAAATAGCTCCAGATCGAGTCTCTGGCTTGAGTGGCTGATTTGCAATGGCATTTTTTGTTTGATTTTTGAGAAAATCCTCCCCCTCCTGAACCTTAATGTTCTTAGTATCCTTTGGACTCTCTGCTCGAATCAGCAACTCGCGTCTACTTCTTAAAGTGATGGCATTGGCATGATACTCTTTTGGGTTGGGAACTGTTTTCCCTGGAAGTTGGCATAGTGTCCTCACAGTAAAAGATAATGCTTGCTGACTCTCCACATACTTGAGTCTTGCAATCAGTGTCTCAAACTTGTACGTGAAATCATTGTAAGAGGCGTCAATCTTAGAGTGCACCTCTGTAAACTTTTGCGTGACTTCGGAAGCAGACGCTTTCTCTCCCTTCAAGATTTGTGGGAGTAAGTTCAAAACTTCTGGTCTTGGAGATTTGCCACATTGTTACGTCTTTATGAGAGGCTTGGATGTTTCTTGTAGCTGTTGTACTGCTTGTAACCACCTCCTGATTCTGCAAATAACTTATCTCCTCAACCTCATCATCATTCTCGTCAGGTACATGTTCGTCTCTAGTCATGAAGTAGACATGTTTCTGTTGTACTTGCAGCAAGCTGTCGATTTTGTCTAACTTCATGTTCAAGGCCTTGAGCTCCTTCCTGCTGACTGTGTTTATGTCCACTGTACTTCTCACTGTCATGTTATAGTCCTCATAATACTGCCCATCTCCCTGTGCCATATTCTCCACTAACTGCCAACCTTAAGTGACGTCTTGGTTAAGGAAATTGTCATGGCTGGCGGTATCCAATAGCCTTCGGATGTTAGAGTGAACATCTCTGTAGAGATTTTTGAGCATAATATCAGCAGGGTATCCACGAAGTGGGCACTAAGACTTATAATTCTTGTACCTCTCTCAGGCTTCAGCGAATGTTTCAGAATTCTGTTGGGTAAAGGTAGAGATATCGTTCCTCAACTTTGCAGTTCGAGAGTTGGAAAAGAATTTGGCAAGAAACGCAGATTTACAAGCATTCCATGAAGTGATGGAGCCTTGCGGTATGTGCTTCTCCTAGATGTGGGCTTTGTCTCCGAGAGAAAATGGGGAAAACCTTAGTTTGAATGCATCATCACTGACTTCATTCAGCCATTGTAGTCCGCAGAGCCGCTCGAATTCGTCCAAGTGATCAAGCAGATCTTCAGAAGGTAGGCCATGAAACTGCCTATCTTGGATCATAGAGATGAGAGTGCTCTTGATCTCAAAATTTTTGTTCGTTATAGCTAGAAGAACAATCCACGTCTCTCGGTGTGAGTGTTTGGTGCATCTCCATCTCTGATTATTCGTGGTCTCCTCTGTTGAGGCTGGTCCACATGAGGAATGTGTGTTCAATTCTGTGTTTGCGTTCATTTACACTCACTTTGTAAGTGTACTATGGACTTGGTTTCATTGCACTCTTAACTCGCATGGTAGTTGGTTAATGTTGTCAAGAGGTTTGAGAAGATTCTGATTTCCTTGTGAACGTGTTTGCATAATTTAAGTGAAGTCAAACTGAGCAGTAGATACAGGCTGATGTACGGAAGGTTGAAAATACCTGGAACAGAACACAAAACACAGTACCACAAGTGAGTATGTAACGAAAAGTAAAAAGACCTTGAGCTTAAAAAGTTAAAAATCCTAATTGTAATAAGCAGAGACCCATTTGGCAATGACGCCAATAGGATAACTTGGTTTTACTCTATTGTCAAATCCTATTATATTGAGATATCGATGTAGTATAATAGGTGTCAATGCAACCGGGAATGTAATTAAAAATTGGGATGCAGTTAATTTTTCTAATCAAACCCAATCAAAGTGTAGTTTATCTAACAACTTATATCAATTGTCAAAATAAAAATAAACAAGCAAGTAATGAAAGTCAAGAATTTCGACGAAGCGACAGACGAAAGAATATTTTGTAAATTTAACGCATGGTGAGAAAACATGTTCATAAGGAGTGAGTGTCATGGAACAGCATGAGTCTTAAATAACTAGATGCTTGACAACACTCAATAGAGTTAATCTCTAGGCAACGAGAAAACAAGTAATGAATCCACTCTCGTGGCAAACAAACTCAATTAAACTACTAACAAACCCTATTGCCATAAGCGTTTAACAATCTAGTCAGAATGGATGATCAACTCGCTTAGCGCTGATTCACACCTCAGACATTCGATCCCTCAAGTTGAGCATGTGAATCTCTGAAGTGATTCAGTCGAACGCTCTACCAAACAATCATCGGTGCTAGAGCATCTCAAAACAAGCCCCAGTTGATCAAAATGAAGCTAGTGATGAAAATACCAAATCAAAAAAAACTTAAATCATTCTAACCTCAAGTGACGTAGAAAGACTAAGCATCACGTTGTCCTAACTACTCCTCAAAAGCCCTAGATGACAACTGAGAATTCATTAATTTGATACAAAGCATGAAGTCAAAATTCGATTGCATAAACAAAGAACTCGAATAAGGTATGAAATCAATGTTGAACGTAAAACTAAATTGCATAAAACATAAACTCGAAATCAAAGGGTTTCGTTTGATTACAAAGCTTTAAGTTTGCTTCTCAAGAAAAAGTGTAAAAACTAGGATCTGCCAATAGAAAAACTAGAAAATACATATTAAACTTGGTATAACCCTAGGTTGAATTATGCCCAATAGAAAGAACTCAGTGTGTCATGGACTTCAACCTCAGTCTGATCCAAATATTGAAAAGACCCATAAGTAGAAAGTCTGAAGCTCCTTTGGCTCGATTTATAGCTTCCTATGAGCTCAACTCTGAGTTTGAGCTTGATCCTAAGTTTGAAATCTCGAGCTGGCACTCGAGTTGACTTAGAGCTAGCACTCGATCTGACTCAGAGCTGGCACTCGAGCTGTCACAGAGCTGGCGCTCGAGTTGACACAGAGCTGACACTCGAGCTGGCACCCAAACTGACATAGAGCTGGCACTCGATCTGACTCAGAGTTGGTACTCGAGCTGACCCTGCATGACGTTCACCTTAAGTTGGCTTCCAACGATGATTCCAACTCGAGCTGACGTCTAACGTGACTTTTGGCTCGATGAGGTCCAAGGTGCTTGTATTATCGCTTCCAGTACATGAAATCTCCTTGAATGCAATGTGTATGCTAATGCATATGGATGAGGCTATTTGGACTCTAAATTGAATGAAAATGCAGTAGAAATGGATGCATAAACTAGCTAAATGAGACTCCTAATGCATGCTAAAAACGTGTATATCAATACATGCTTCACCAAATCTCTAGTCATTTGTGGTGTAACTTGGTGGTTAAAATCAACAAAGACGACCTCAATGTTTAAACAGATTTGAGGAGGAGAATAGCTGTGAAAAGTAAGTCAATGCAACTTCTCCTTTGAGTATCTACATATTGTTTTATCCTAGAAGAATCAATTAACTTTTCAATTATTTTCATTGATCTATTTGCAGCCACTAAAGCATGGAAGTGCCTAATGTTCCCATCCTCTTATTTTAACTACTTTAAATGTGATTTTTTTGAATCTAAAACCTTTCTTCCTCTCTGTAAGCCAGATCAAGCTCTTTCTTGAGAATTTTAATCTGAGGGATGTCTGGTAGTAAGGCAGATTGCTCCCTTTTTAGGTCAGCTTGAAGGTTAGTGATCTGAATCTTTGAGTTCATGTTGTTGTTTCTTTTCCAAGAGCGAAGAGCCTTACTGCATATATGTATTCTATCTCACACCAAGACAAAATCATTATGGTTATGATTCTAATCTTGTAAGATTGCTTGTCCAAACTCTAGTTTATTCAAATACTGCTTATCAAATCTAAATTTCCCTCGATAAGATTCCTATGAAGAAAACATCTTGACAAGGACATGTTTGTGGTAACTAACTCTTTTGGGAAAGAAAGCCTGATTGGATCCCGAGAATTGGAGATGTCAGGCAGGATTGCCAAATGCCCTCTCGAGTTAACACTGAGTCCAAACACCATATCTCATACCTCCCCAAGTGAAATGTACTCATGAGTTGTTCACTTCTTGTAGATCAGAGGTCAGTATCATATCTACAAAAGTTTGGCATCACCCCTTAACATGCCTCTTAGATTTTCACCAGTATGCAATATGTCATTAAAATCCCCCAAGACACACCATTTTCTGTTCTATTGATACCAATTCAAATTAGCCTTTCCCATACTTGTGGTCTATTCCGCACTATATGAGCTCCATATATACAAAAGAGAAAGAAATTTTCATTTTGAAAAGAGACCCAGCAGCCCAAAATATTTTTATCTACATACATAAAATCAATATTCACAATTTTCTTCCAAAAGAGAGCAAGCTCGCCAGTAAAACCAATAGGTTCGACCGTGTAAAGCCTATCATAGCCGAGCCAAGCTTAAAAATCTACTAAAATGTTTCTACAATTCTTAGTGTCCATCAAGAACAAGACCTCCAAAAAATACATTTAACGCATCTTCTTCAGTCGTTGAATTATCAAGTCTAGAGATTGTCCCAAGCTTTGACAATATCAAGAGAGAAAACTCATTCAACTTTGGGTTATCCCACCATGGGGACTGCCAAAGATTTTGTACACTTGGTACTAGTGTTGTTTGGGTCTTCTTTTGTCTTCCATTTCCTCTTGAATAAGCCTCCTGATTTTGCTTTGCCCGACTTTTTTTGGATCAGGGATAAAGCTCTTCTAAACCTTTGTGGTATGTTTCTTACTTTGGTAAGTTTCCTACCAGACCCTGACGTACGTGTTTTCGAGAGGCAAATACGTTGCACCGTTGAACTAGCTAGAATGTGATTCATAGTTATAGACGTGGTCTCACCCACTTCTCCATCATAGTCAGATGGATATATTTTTAAACAAGCTCGACCATCCAATATTTTCGCATTCATGAGCTTAAGTTGGGTCGGATTATTATACCAGTTCAGTGGTAATAAGTTTTTTTCTTGATACTCAAAGATTCCACCTTTACCCTTGTCAACATTTGTTGAGATTACCGGAGGGATTTCCAGTCGTAGCACCATTTTCTCAAACATTGGATCTTGTTTTGCAGCCTCTATAGCTGTTTTGATTCTTTCTACTCTAAACTCCTTGTCCTCGTATGTGGCCAAGATCAGGAAATTGTGAAATTCCTCAAGCACTTATGGGTCATTCTTTGGGTGTTCTGTGTTCTTATCAAGCCCCACTTGTTCTTCAGTAACAATGCCAAACAGAGGGTCCACAGACTTGATGATTGGCTCTGTTTCCTTTATAGAGATTTAGTTTTTCTCCTGGAACTTCCTAGGTTTTTCCTTTATCTCTGATATAAGAATATGGCAGACATCTTTGTTGTGAGTGAGGCACTGGCCCATCTCCTTTGAATCCTCGCATAGTTAAAACCAATCATAGTCTTCTCGCCATTAGGTAGAACAACTACCTTTGCCTGTCTAAGAGGTTTTGATACATCAAATTTGACCAAGATTCGCACAAATTCTCTTGTTTGTGGTTTTCAGGGTCAAAAGGCACTTCATTAACCTGTCCCACTATTTCTCTGAGAGCAGAGATCGTCGGGATAGTATAGTAGTTAACCGGAATGTTTGTTATTTGGACCCAAATGGGTATGAACTGGAGGTAGTCTTTGAGAGGGATTTCAACCCATTTAGCTGTTTCTAAGTTCATTCGTTATAGGTCTGGACTCGTTTATCTAAAACATTTTGGAAGTCATGTTCATTGGAGAAGATAAACTGAAATCTCTCTTTAGAGTAAGTAATTCCTTTTATCATGGCTTGTTTTTGCCACTTTCTTGGCATGTCTAAGATTCGACTCGCCATTTTTTGTTCTAATTGGGTTAATAAAGCAAAGATAAGAGTCAATAGAGTTAAAGTAATAATAACTAAAGAGTGGAAATAAAATATAATTGTAAGATAAAGTAAAGAGTTGAATTAGTTTATGGTTTATATTGTAAGATAATAAATAAGTGGGTAAAAATCTAAAGAGAATCCGATTGGAAATCACTTGTTGGAATCACTTAAGAAAAACCCGGGAAAATTAGGCATAGTGAAAAGCTCGTCATCTTCGTCGAGGCTTAGCGACATAAGATCTTTGTCCATTGCCAAAAACATTAAGAGAAGCGGTTAGATTACTGGAGAATATTACCATAAATTATTAGGTCACAAACATACGCCGTAATGAACTGCTGAACCACTATAGAAGTGAAACGCGAAAGCTTTATTTATTTTTAGATAAGAAAATCTAATAGAAAAAAGGATTCTGAGCTCTAAACTTAGAGGAAAAGGAGTTACATTATGATGGAACATTAGAAATATAAAACTCAAAATTGTGTTGGGCTGAAATTGGCCCACTCATAGTGTCCACTATTTCTCAAACGAATTCTTCAAAACCATAGCCACTAGGAAAATGTCAAGAGAGAAAACCGGAAATTGATTGGTTTATCAACACGAAAAATCCGAACCGGATCTTAACCGGTTTTAAGAAAGATAAAGGAGGACCTCATATGACTAGTATTGAATAGTTACCTCTTCTCGTAGCCTTTCGTCTCGGTCTCTCTGAAACCGTTGAACTTTCTCTTTCCAATTTCCGGCTACGATTTAAAGCTTTCTCTAATTCTTGTCCGATCAGTTTCTCGGCTGAGGGATAGAGAAGAGGAGGGATGAAAGGTACTGAAAATACGGATCTCTTCGACCCGAAAACCCAATTGGATTCTGATTTCTCTCGTCATGGTTCTTCCTCCGACGGCGATTTTGGATTCGCGTTTAATGACAGTAACTTCTCTGATCGATTGCTTCGGATCGAGATTATGGGTGGACCTTCGGATTCTAGGTCTGATGGTGATGGCTGTACGAGTATCGCTGATTGGGCTCGACATCGGAAGAGAAGAAGAGAGGATTTCAAAAAGGAATCTGGTAGTATGTACTTGTTATTAGTTGTTTGTTTGGCTTTTTTGCTTAGTGTTTTATCATTGAATTTCGAGTCTTCTTCTTTTTATGTTTTTTTCACTTCGATAGTACTCTAATTGTATCGTCGATTTTGTTATTTCGTTTGCAGTAACGATTTCAGATATTGTGGCATGTCCTGATGAGCAGATTTTAACTGATGAGCAACCTGACATTGATGGATGTCCTGGTGGTGAGAATATAGATGATGAAGGAGAAGCAATGGTTGAAGAGGCTTTATCAGGTACTCAAAGAAATGTCCTTTTAGGTATATTGTTAACTTCAGAAGAAGTCTCTGTTTTGTTCTCAGAAGGTTTTTTGTTTATCTATCTTTAGGGGATGAAGATGAAACATCTAGTGAGCCAAATTGGGGAATGGACTGTTCTACTGTTGTTAGGGTTAAAGAACTTCATATAAGTTCCCCTATATTAGCTGCGAAAAGCCCTTTCTTTTACAAGGTATCAAATATCAGTGGTTCCTGATTGATGTTGGTTTCGTTGCTCATTTGTATCTCACTCTTAATTCGTTCGCTTCGCTGATAGTTATTCTCCAATGGAATGAGGGAATCTGAGCAAAGTCTTGTTACCCTTAGAATTAATGCATCAGGTACGCCGTTCCAACAGAAGCTATTGGAGATGCATTGCATGTGATTGATTTATACTCTACTCTGTATTACCGATTTAATTTATTTGGAGATGCATTGCATGTGATTGATTTAGATTCATACCCTAATTTGCGCGTATAACAGAGGAAGCTGCTTTGATGGAGCTTTTAAACTTTATGTATAGCAATGCGGTATCTGTCACCACAGCACCTGCCTTATTAGACGTGTTGATGGCTGCTGATAAGTTTGAAGTTGCCTCTTGCATGAGGTACTGCAGTAGACTTCTCCGCCATATGCCTATGACTCCTGAATCCGCACTGCTCTATCTTGAGCTTCCCTCTAGTGTTCTTATGGCTAAAGCTGTTCAGCCTTTAACTGATGCTGCAAAACAGTTCCTTGCTGTCCGCTACAAGGATATCACCAAGTAAGACTCCAAAAACAACACATAATAGTTTTGAAGGCATTTCCATTATATAGTTGTAATCTAGAGTCATGAAGTACACGAATGGTGGGACGACTCTTAATAAGTCATTGTCAACCGTTTTTTCTTCAGGTTTCAGGAGGAGGTTATGTCTCTACCTTTGGCAGGAATTGAGGCAATTCTATCAAGTGATGATCTCCAAATTGCATCTGAGGATGCAGTTTATGATTTTATCTTGAAGTGGGCAAGGGCGCAATACCCTTGTTTGGAGGAGCGAAGAGAAATTCTTGGATCACGCCTTGCACTCTCCACTCGCTTCCCATTCATGACATGCCGAAAGCTGAAGAAGGTACTGACTTGCAGTGACTTTGAGCATGAAGTAGCATCAAAGCTGGTTCTGGAAGCACTATTCTTCAAAGCAGAAGCCCCTCACAGACAACGTAGCCTAGCCGCTGAAGAATCTGCATCCATAAACCGTCGCTTCATAGAAAGGGCTTACAAATACAGGCCTGTCAAAGTCGTCGAATTTGAGCTTCCTAGACCGCAGTGCGTAGTCTACCTAGATCTGAAAAGAGAAGAATGTGCAGGACTATTCAGCTCTGGTAGAGTGTATTCTCAAGCCTTCCACTTAGGTGGTCAAGGATTTTTCCTCTCCGCTCACTGCAATATGGACCAACAAAGTTCGTTCCATTGTTTCGGGCTGTTCCTAGGGATGCAGGAGAAAGGGTCAGTGAGTTTTGGAGTGGACTATGAATTCTCAGCAAGGTCAAAGCCAGCAGAGGATTTCATAAGCAAATACAAAGGAAACTACACATTCACAGGAGGCAAAGCAGTTGGTTACAGAAACCTGTTTGGAATTCCATGGACTTCTTTTATTGCAGAAGATAGTCTATACTTCATAAATGGCATTCTCCATCTCAGAGCAGAACTTACCATCAAAAGGTCCACAAATCCTCAGTGACAGTTTCTTTGTTCCTGCCACAATCTCTTTCTCTAACAGTCTTAACTTTTGTTCTTTTACATAAAGGTCTTGAGGAAGACTTGAGCTTATAAATAAAGTAAGCTTGAAAACAGACGATTGAGAAGAATGTAAATGCCTTTGGATTCTATCTTATTCTGGCTACTACTTTGGTTCACAATATAACATCTCAAGGCATAAACCGGTTACGTGTCAACAAGTAAACCGGTTTTATGATGATTGAGTGGGTTTAAGTATTATCAATCGGTTGAAATATAAATAAAGTAAAGACGTTTGCTTTCTTCGTAAGATGTAATCGAAAAATTCTCTGCGAAGAGGCAAAAAAGCGAAAAGATTCTTCGAACGTGAAGCAGCCTCTAAATTTCATAGAAAGCAACAAATGTTTTATTAACACTCTTTTATAAGGCATTGGATTTGTCACATGTCATAGTAATCTTATTTCAGCCACCGTTTCTTTTATACAGTACACGTCGTACCTTCTTACAAATGTGTTCAAAAATCTTTTTTATCAAGCAATCATTCATCAAACAAATTGTACTATGACCCTACAATATTACATGAATTGTCATGTTATTTTATGGTACAACTTTCACCAAAAATATTAATAACTATATCAACATTTTGTGAAAAATCTTATTTTACATTACAAAGAAAAAAGTAAAAGATTTGTCATACGATTTAATAGAAACTATTAACTCCCTTAAATTATATTTTAGTGTTCAATGTAATGTTAACGATTTTAATCTAAAATCAAAATAAATAGAATGTCGAAGTAACTATTTAAAATTTATTTTTATACTCATTTTGTAATATAAAGATTTTAATATCATTTTGCCTTTATAGTGTTCCAAATTACTATATATAATGAAAAGTTGTAATTTTCTTATGTACATTAACGGAGATAAATATAGAAATTGAATCAAATATTAAAATGTGTAAAAAAGTTAAAATAACTTTTAGTATCTTTCTCTACGTATCTTGGTGCACAAAGAATCTAGTCCACTAATTAAGGTACAATTCTTCTCCTCTAACCTCGAATTATGTCTGTATCTAATTAATTTAATTATTTACAGGTTGGAACTTTAAACAAATTTAATAAATTGAAATCATTAAAATACACAATAAATTTATTAAATCTGAATAAAAGAATTTGTGAAGAAAGTTCAGTTCCGTTTCCGCCATGTCTATCTGAAGCAATGCACGTAGCCTCCTTCCTTAAACTCCATTAAAATCATCAGAGATCTCTCTCTTCTCTTGTCTTTCATTTATATAAACTCACAACTTCATTAAACTGTTTTCATGATTTGTTTTCTGTGTTTTTTTTGTTGTTGTTGGATTTCATTGGATCCCAAACTATTTTTATTTTTATTTATATAGAAAATTGAGTATTTTCCAAAAATAAGACTTATCTGGGTTTTATAATTATGAACAAGATAGCTGTTTTGCTCTTTCTATTGCCATGTGTTCTTCTTCTTCCCTCTCTCTCTCTCTTTTGTTTTCTTTTTCTTCTGAGTGAAGAGAATATAAATGAGCTTTAAATTTCCAGATCTATCAACGTCGTGGTCATGAAAAACTTTGTCGATTTTTGTCTTTTTTGGCTGTAAAATCAGAGTGAACTTGTCGGTAAGTTCTTAAGATTTTCAAAAATTCGAAGAAGAAGGAATAAATCAAAATGGGTCATTACGCAACAGAGTGGGATCAAAAATCAGCTACTGAGATTATCAAAGATTGGAATGGCATTGACCAGGTCGTTCTCAGAAACCCAAATGGTGCTTCAGCCAAGGTCATAGCTTTTTTCAACCTTATTTGTTTGTTTCCAAAATTCAAGCTTTTTCTTCATTGTTTAATCGATTTTTGTATTCTGGGTTTGATTTTTGTTTTCCAGATTAGTTTACATGGAGGACAAGTGATGTCATGGAGGAATGAGCTAGGAGAAGAGCTTCTCTTCACTAGCAACAAGGTATTCACAGACAAAAGCCTGAAACTTGCAACAATTTTGTAAGAAAAAATCTGATTTTTTTTTTCATTTTGTTGTGAAAATGTTAGGCTATATTCAAACCCCCCAAATCAATGCGAGGAGGGATTCAGATTTGTTATCCTCAGGTAATTTTGATTGAGTTTACTCTTCCCACTGACGTATTATATTGATCATTTTGTGTGTGTGTGTTTTGAAGTTTGGAGATTGTGGATTACTGGATCAACATGGATTTGCAAGAAACAAAATTTGGGTAATCGATGAGAATCCTCCTCCTCCTCTTAACTCAAACGATTCCATTGGAAAATCCTTTGTTGATCTTCTCTTGAAACCATCAGAAGAGGACTTAAAACAATGGCCTCACAGGTAATCTCATCTCTTGTTTCATCATTGTTCTCTTCACAGATGATAAAATTCAAAATCTTTGGTTTGCAGTTTCGAATTCCGTCTTAGGGTTTCGCTTGCTGTAGATGGCGACTTAACCTTGGTTTCTCGGATTAGAAACATCAATGGCAAGCCATTTAGCTTCTCATTTGCATATCACACATACCTCTCCGTTTCAGACATAAGGTATTACAGTTATGTAACTAATCTGCAAAAGTTTCTTATGTTTTGGTGAAATCATCATATAACTTACTTCTCTTCTCTACAGTGAAGTGAGAATTGAAGGGTTAGAGACATTGGATTACTTAGACAACCTCGGCAAAAGAGAGCTTTCGACAGAACAAGGCGATGCTATAACCTTTGAATCCGAGGTAACCATTAAAAAGATTCTTCAATTATCGATAGTGAACAAGTATCTCCGCTCTGTTGCCTCAGACCAGATGTTTCTTTTGATTCAGATTGACCGGACTTACCTAAGATCACCAAAGGTAGTTGCAGTGCTTGATCATGAACGCAAAAGAACATATGTTATTGGAAAAGATGGACTTCCAGACACAGGTAAGAATCTAGTTTTGCAATCACTTGTTTGTAGTACTAAATGTTAAAACTCATCAAGTATTGTGGATGATGCAGTGGTATGGAACCCATGGGAGAAGAAGTCAAAAACAATGGCAGATTTTGGAGATGATGAGTACAAAAGCATGCTTTGTGTAAATGGTGCAGCAGTTGAAAGACCAATCACTTTAAAGCCAGGAGAAGAATGGACTGGTAGGCTTATGTTGACAGCGGTTAAGTCCAGTTTCTGCTTCGATCAACTTGAATTACAGAGTAAAGGATTCTGATTCTGAATCTGAATCACATCCTAGAGAAACTTTAATGCTCATTCCATTGCAAGTTTATGCAGCTTTTTTGTACTGCAACATTGGAAAAGCAGAAGCACCGTTTTTGTATTTTGCTTTTTTGTTGATTCACGTTTTCACAATAGAGCTTATGAGCTGGTGATTTCTCAGACCGGTCTCGTGATGTAGTGACAGAAAAAGGCCCTGGTCCTTTTTCCTCGGCTTATGTATGAATATGAAACCAAGTGTGTTCAATCTAATATTCGATTCAGTTGTTTCCTTTAACAAAAAATCCAAAAAAATCCGGTTTGGTTTTCTCCCGGTTTAGCTATTCTTCGTCTTAAACAAAATTCCAAACTTAACCAAAAAAGAGCATATCTTTGGAGTTTAATGTTTTTTTTTCTCTCTCTAACTCGTCAGTCTATGCAGCTCGGCGATACTCAAGCTGTTTGGTGTTTTCGTGAAGTACCTTCACAACGAAAGAACAAAAGATTTAAAAAACATAAAACTCTTCAATGGTGGAAGAGGTAAACCCGAGAGAGGTTCAGAACTCTATTGTTACCTCGCGTATTCTCGCTGCAATCACTTTGCAACCTTCAGAAGCCAATGCAAACACCGTTTCAAATGTTTCCATCGCTAACTTTGCATCCATCTACATTTGTAACTCAAGACATGAACGTCTAGAATCATACAATTGTGAATATAGATATATATTAAGGAAAGAAGAAGAATACGAACCTGAAGGAGTGTCACTCTGTTTAATTTAGGTAGAATACCAACAGTTACATCAGCTCCTCCAGCGCTATCTTCGACATAGTTCAGATCAAGAAGAGGAGTACTGTTTAAGTATCCCGCACTACAGGAAACAGCGAGGTCACGCATTGGAATACCAGCATCTGCTAGAGCTAGAGTCGCGGCATTGATGCAAGCTGATCTAGTTCCTGATTACAGAACGTGACACTAATGACGAATAAGAGATTAGAAGAGCTTAAAATCTGGTTTGCAGAACAGAAAGTTTAGTTAGTCTTTACCTCCATCAGCTTGTAGAACCTGAAGGAATATGTCAATCTGCATAGAGAAAGCAATCTATTAAGAAACAAGTCAAAACATGTAACTTTGAGTTTAGTTCCTCAGAAAAGTAAAAGGTAAACCTGAGAATGAGGCATCAATTCGGTTAATATGCAAGCTTCCATTGTCTGACGGATGACAAGAGATAGCTCTGTTGATCGCCTGACAATCATAATACACAACAATTCAATTTTTATGATTTCGGTAAGAACAAGGAAGTGTCATTTAGCTAGATTGTAAAATGTAACCTGTCGAATTTCTGTCTTCGACGATCACCAGTACTAAAGTGAGCCATACTATACGCACACAGCACCTACCAAAACATACAATTGGAGCAAAAGTCCATAAGCATTTCAAATTCACAAAGCTATTTGCCAAGAACAAGTACCAAACAAGTCAGAACATATACATACCAATGCATGGTCGTTTTTCTTTTGGTGGGTCTTGTTTTGAATCTGAAGGTAGCACAAAGATACAATTAAAAACAAACAAGACAAGTAAACCAATTTGCTGTATTGACTGAAGTGTACAATTAAAGCATCAATCTTCACAAGTCGGAAATTGAGTAATTGAGTACCTCTCTTGGACCATAAACAGCTGCAATTACTTTGGTATTACCCATCTCGAAAACAGCTGAACTGGATACAAAGTAATAAACTTTGTTCATATAAGTACCAAATTAGAATTGACACGAAGAAATAGAAGGATAATTTGAGTGTACCCGTCAGCTTTAGATACGACTCCAACTTCAGCTACAATTTGCCTCATCTGTAATACATTACAAGAAATATGAATAAACCAGCAAACAAAGACATATAATAGAGATTCAACCATACCTCATTGAATCGGCGACCATCTAATCTAAGACCTTCGGGGTTTACGTACTCCATTGCTGTGAAATCACAGAGCTCTAGATAGAGAGATCAGAGATTAAAGCACGGAAAGGCAAAAAGAGAACAAGTTTGAAACTTTCTGATTAACCTTTGCCAATATTTGCGGCGGCGATGAGGTTAATGGACGACGTCGACGAGAGAACAGAAAGAGTGAAAACCAAAGATTAGGGGTTTCGGTTCCTTTTTGTGAATAAAGTGAGATTTAAAGGGTATAAGGGTCAAATTACAACAAAACAAAATTAACTTGTTTCCTTCTTAATTATTGGGATAATTAGAAAAATGAGTTTAGATTATTCTGTGTCCACTGAAGATTATCCCACAAGGTAACGTTCGGGACCAAATCCTTGTCTCAAAACTTGATGGTCGATTTAAATGAGAATTACAAACTTACCTTTATGAAAGGTTACATATTCTCATGAATACAACTTTATCTTGTTGACAAAACATGTTATACATTTGTAATACGATATTGCTCGTAGAATCAAACGTGTCGGGATTAATGTGTGCAATGGAGACAAATGAAATTCAAAGTGTTATATTTGAAAATGATATATTCTAGATGGAGAAAATGAAGGAACAATTAAGAAATATTTTATTTTTAGTACATTGTGTAAAAAAAACATATTATACAACAATTTAAAGTAGACCATTCTCTAACTGGTACATATCTATTAGTATTATGGTTATAATGAATGTCACACAATTAAATTTCATTTTCATATGATATAATTACATAATGTGTATACTTTATTTTCCCTCAAAAGTATTAATATGTGAATTTCTATGTTTTCAAAACATTTGTACATTACTAATACATTTATGTTAGTTCCTTGCAAAACAAAACAAAAGAGTACAATAATGTTAAGTTTAGTAAATTAACTATTACTGTCGTTTGGCATATTAGTGGTAAATTTTAGCTATTATAAGTTTGGTATATTACTAAAGTTTATTATTAAAGATTATATCATATTTTATTAATTTGTTTTTAAATAAGTATTGGTTGGAATTATATATTTCAAACTCTTTGAAATGTGTTTGATTTGAAGTGATCACAAATTTTGCCTAGTTTTCAACCACAAATTTGAAAGTTATCAAGATATAATGTATTGAACAGAATAATGGTGGTCAATTTAATAGAAAATATGTCATTTTAAAAACAATCAGACTTCATTTTTTACAAGATATCTGCATTTTATTTTTTGTATTGTCTTATATAACTAAAATGAATAATGTGGATGATATCTATGCACTATTGGACATTGAAAATTGTTAAATACTAGGACATTACAACTAGGAAAATGAAATGTGTTATTTGGAGGATAACACAGTTATCATATCATCTTCTTAACTTATGAAGCTTCATGCTATAAGTGTCACTAAAACGGTACTAATAAGTATAAGTGTTTATAATGAGAAATTATACAGATAGAGCAATATGTTTATTTAATACTTGATATTTCACAATTTAAGTGATAAGACAATTTGTAGATATAAAAAAAAATTCTAAGTGGTCTATACGTATTAGTATTATGGTTATAATAAATGTCATGCAATTGAATTTAATTCTTCATATAATATATTTATATTATGTGACTACTATATTTAGCCTTGAAAGTTTCATATGTGAATTTTTGTATTAGCTAAACATTAGTGCATCACTAGTACATTCATGTTAGTGTTAGTAAAAGAGAGAGAATTAATTTGATATGTTAGTGGTAAATCTTAGCTATTATGGTATATTACTAAAATTTTAATTAATATATTCAAATTATTAAATTAATATTTTCTGAATATGATTTTACAAGAATAATTTATTGGAAACATGTGATTTTCAAACTCTTTGAAATGTGTTTTATTTGAAGTGGTTACAAATCTTGCATAGTTTTGGTTTGTCTTTGATGGGAAATCAATCAAATTCTCACTCTACGAATTTATATCCTTTGCTAAGTCCAAATCTAATTTATCAATGACTATTTAGTTTAGATGATACTTACTTAGAGGTTCCACTTGATTGAAGAAACTATGAAAAGTTTTTATGATTTGTTTTTTTTTATAGGAAAAATTGACTAATGTCCTAGTCAAAATCTTTCCACCGACTCTATTAAAATTTTAACCTAAATTTATGGAAATTTAATACAGTTACCTTTTTTAGTTAGTTTACTAAAGTTTGTCATAAAAAAGTTGGTCTTCAAGGTAAAAATAATAATTACGTTATATAAAAAAATATATTTTTTGTGTTTACTTTTTCAAACATATAATTTGATTAATAATTTCCATTTTTCTGAATTGACATATGTACTGATAAGGGACCTACTCACAGAGAAGACAATTAAAGTTGCTTGGAGACCAAGCTAAGAAAAAAGGACATTTGGCTCTACTTTCCGTACGGTAACTTGCCACGTGTAATAAATCTAACGTTTGCGGAAAGCCGTTTTAGATCTACAAAACCGACTTTAATTCTCCTAACTAATTTCCGGTTTACTATTTAACCGGGTTGAATACGCATAAATTTCTCTGTAACAGTTACTATATTCATAGTCAAACAAAAGACACGGTTAATAACATATCGAAAGTCACGTTGATTAGAATTAAAAATCTCCACAAAAAGAGTTTAAAACATTATAATAATTAATGAATAAAATTGTAATATATAAGAAATATTGTTCCTATGAAACGGTGATTCTTCATTAAACCTTTTGACTCTTCTTCTCTTTCTCTGCAACTCAAAACAGAGAAATGGAGAGAAGAACCAGAAGAGTTAAATTCACTGAGCATCGGACGGTCACAAACGTCCCAACAAAGCAATCTAACGATTATCCCAGAGTCGTTCGAATCATTGTTACTGATCCTTTCGCTACTGACTCATCTAGCGATGACGAAATGGTTCCAAGAGTGAAACGATTTGTGGACGAGATTAGATACTGTGAAGCTAAAGCCATGGCGAGGAAAGCTAGATTGAAGGCGGAGAAAAGCGGTTGTTGTGGTGATGATGTGTTATCGTCGGAGAAGACTATAAAGTATAGAGGAGTTAGACGGAGACAGTGGGGAAAATTCGTGGCGGAGATTAGAGATCCGAAGACTGGTACTCGGAAATGGCTTGGTACTTTTCTTACGGGGAAAGAAGCTGCTTTGGCTTATGATCGAGCTGCGATTGATCTCAGAGGACATAACGGTCTCACGAATTTTCTAAAACCTCCTCCTCCGCCGCTCGAAACGGTTTCTCGATGCGACTCCGGTAACGAATCTCGCCATAGCCTTCATTCTCCGACCTCTGTTCTCTGTAACGAAGAAACAGAGTATAAAACAGAGCTTGAAATTGAACCGATTGTGTTATCTCCGGTTGTAGAAGAAGAATCGGAGGCGAGTTTGAATTTCCCGGATCCGAATCTATTGCCGGATTTTTCTCTCGACGGTGAGTGTTTTTGGGATTCCGAATTTGCTCGTGATCTTGTGTTTCTAGATGAGGAAATCAGAATCCAATCATCGTTAGCAAACATAGAGATTTCGAAAGATAAATACAAATCTGAAGATTTCTCGTTTGGTTTGTTTGAAGATTTTGATTCATCTTTATGGGATGTGGATAATTGCTTCAAGAATCATTCCGCTTAAGCAAAATCTGTTTTCTATGATGATTATTAGTTTTTTGGTGATGACGTGGACGCATCTTGACCGTCCACTTAGCAGACTGATGTGGACTGATCGATTTCAGTGAAACGCGAAAAAAGAAGAAGGAAATTGTATTTATTTTTGCTTATGATTTTAAGTAACTATCTTAGTTAAGATAAAATGTTAATGTCTATTTTAAAATATATGATGTTTGTAGTGATTTTCTTTTAAAAAAATTATATGACGTTTTAACTTTTAATACAATATTTTTTATATTTTTTAATTTTATTTTGATCACATGTATTTTACACATTAATTTCTAATAGGTTGAATAATTTTTTATATAGATTAGAAATATATTTTTAGTTAAAAAATTAAATATTAGTGAAATATTTTAATATTTTTGAATAAACTAAAACATTATTATTTTAAAATAGACCAAAAGATTTTTTTTACCAGGATAATGAGTTCGTTATTTGGTTCCTGTCTCTGAGATCGTCTCGACTGTCTCTGAGTTTGTCTTCTAAATAAGAGACTCTTTTCTGTTTTGTTCCATGGTCCACTCTGAGTGGGTCGGACAGATTTCTAAAGATTCATTGACGCTTTGGATCAAAATTTGCTTCGATAAAAAACCTTTCTAAGTTGACTTTTGTTTCTCCTTAGCTATTAACTAAATGGCTTAATTAGACAAAAAGATATATTTTTCTAGAAAAAACTATCATACAACAGTAAATACCCACGTTAAAAGTTTTGAAATAGAAGTTCGTAACTTACCGGAATATATAAAACAACATATAATACTTTTTAATTTGAGGTGAATTTTGTGGTAAATGATAGTTTTGGTGGGTAATATATAATTTTTCAAAATAGTTTTGGTATTTTCTAGGTCAATATTTTGACCAAATATTCGGTATCACTTGAAATTGGAACTCAAAGATCGGCTTATTCAGAAGGTTCCTATTCGTGAACAAGATTAAATCATAGTACAAAAACAAAACCTAGAGATTCACATAGATTCTCTGAACCACTTGCAACATACATGTAAAAAGTATTGGAGCATTCAATGCCTGTAGCTTGGACAGACCATATGAAATAGGTACTAGAATCGAGAAAAGTAAACGAATTATAATATAAATTCAAATATGTTTCTGCTTTTCAATCAAAACTCAATAGATGGTACAAATTTGTTCGAGATGGTTTAAAATTTTGAGCCCATATACAGTGCACAAAAACTGTCAGAGATTGGGCCACAAGAGATTGAGAGGTGAAGCAAGTTGGCCAATGCCCACAAATCTAATCTTCTAGTGGCCCCAACTAGAACTCTCAACCCTCTCAAGACCTTTATAAAGCATGTATCACTCTCCATTGTTTGAAACTAGGCCAATGATGAAACACTATAATGTAATTATGTGTCTATAATTCAACATATAGATTCCAGACCTTGGTTAATAGGATCCTCGATGGTAGGATCCTAAGACCATTGGCTGCAGGATAAGGCTTAGATTCGTTTGTCGAGTTTTTGGCTAAATACACCAAAGATAAAGGGGAGACGACCTTCCTTGGGAAACATGTCAAAGACAAAGGAGAGACAAGCTTATTAGACATGCTTCAGCTGTCTAAACTCAATGACTCACCCATCACTCAAGACCCGGAGCAGCAAGCAAGGAGTTCACGCCAACAACCTTCCCTAGAGGATCAAGAAGACATACGCTCACTTATCAAGGGGTTCCAGACGCTACCAAGAGAATTAGAACATGGAGTTTATTTCTATGGATTCCTCACTCAATTATCTAACTACTCGAGGTTTAATCAGCCTAATCTAAGCTCGGAGCCGATAGTTATGTATTTTACAAGTTGGACCTTCTGCACTAAGGCCTTATGCGCGACAACGTCAACTTTCGAGCAACATAGCCCAGCTCAGGAGCGTCCTTTACTCCGGACCACTTGGAGATTATTCTTGGGCCTTTCAGTGATCCAAAATGACCAAGAACGCATCAAAAGCCCGAAGGATCTTCCAGATACCCACTGTACAATAAGAAGGTACAAACCAAATCTGTTTAAGGAAAGTCCGGGAGCCACTTTCCTTAAGAGCTTGCAGACTTATGTGTGGCGACCAGGAGACACTCTAAGACATTCAGAAACATCCAGGAGAGTCTTCTTATGCTCCAGAACGCACAGGATTAGGCGAATCCTCCCCATTGAAGACTTTCCATATCCGGCTGATCACCAAATCTTCTCCAACAGCTCTAAGATCGACGGCCCTCATCACTTGTCTGTTGGACACTTAATTTTTTTATATTCTTTCCTATTTTAAGCATATTACCGTTGTAGTATTGAGCCTATATAAGCACAAGCCTTCCTTTGTATTTTTAAGACTTCAAAGACTTAAAAACACTTGAATGATGAAATTCTCTGTGCTAGAATACTTAATCGCCTTCTCTTTCTTTTGAGGATTCAAGAACGAGAGATGATTCAAGCTTGTGAGGATTCCAACTTGACGGATCCGAGATTATCAGAGGAATAGTCACCCTCCTTTGTGGTTCTCATTCACGCAATTTCGCCAAAAACTAGTATTCATCGGTTTGGACTCACCAAGGTCGAGCCGTTGAATTTATATCCGAGACCTCACCACCGAGGCTCCTATCATCTGGTATCAAAGCCAAAAGCTCCTACCCCAGGTTGTGTTCATCCAACCTTTATTTTTTACATTTCTATTTTGTTTTGTCTTTGCTTTCTTATAAACCGAGAATCCATAAAATGTTGTTTTCATATGTCTTATTTCAATTTTATAAAATCCAAAAAAACTCATAAAAATTTAATTCTTTTTTTTCTTGTTAGTTTAAAAGCCATAAAACCCATAAAAATTGTTGTGTTGATTTTTAGAATATGTTTGCTATTTTATTTGTTAAAAAAAAAAACCAAAAACGAATTATGTTTTTGTTTTATTCTTTTGATTATTTCCTTGTTTTGAAAAAGAAAAGAAAATAATAATCATTGTTCTTGCTTGTCATTTTTGTGTTTAATTGTTAAGACTTTTAATCCTTTAATTGTTTTGTTTGTCTTTGATTTGTGCAAGTACTCTCATGGCATACTATAAAGAGAACGAGGATAGTTACTCCTATGAATCTGATTGGAGTCTTAGAAAAGATCAATCTTCACCCAGCAACAATGAGGATTGTTAAAACCTATGGAATGATGACAACTATGATTTGGAATATGAAGAGGATCCATATGGTGTCACGCTTGAACCTGAGCCACCAGACAATCACCAAAACTACACCAACGGCACACATCAAATCAAATCATGGAGCAATGAAACTGAAACTGAATTCAGTTATGAGGATGAACCTGAACGTGATGTGAAAGTTTGTCACTACAAAAATCCTCTTATTCATGATGTGAAGTCCTACAATCATGGATTTTTAGCACCTAGAGGGCAAAGCTATATCAACCACACAAGACGTCCTAAATAACATATCGGTGTAAGTAATAGCTTTAATACTTGTGGTCCTAATCTTCCATCATTTTCAGGAAAAGAAGATTATCTACAGTGGGAAGATGCTATGGAGGATTACTTTTGGAGATATAAGGTCCTTGAGAAGGAAAATATGTCTTTAGCTATAAGTGTTTTACGGGGAAAAACACAATCGTTGTGGAAACAAGAAGAAAAGTGAAGTGCATATTATAGAGAACCAAAGCACACTTGGGGCAATCTCAAAGGATTTCTTCATGAGCAATATGTCATACGCCAATTGCCTCCAAAAAGTTACTCAAAGAAGACGTTACAACCCGTCGTGAAGCACCCACCAATTTCAACATCCATGAGTAAAACAAAGCATATTATCCAAGGCTCTATGGTGACCCCAAAAGTAGTAGCCAACGTCACGAGAATGGTCATACACATTCAAGCCCAGCTGGCCAAGCTCGATACGCGACTAGAACACATCAAACATGGAACACCGGACGTATGTACCAACGTACATGTAGCCCACCAACATCAACCATACAGCCGTACAGAAGGAGCTGCCGCCGACATTGATCGAGGCCAAAACCATGAGGTCTCAAATCGACATATCAAGCCGCACATCCGGAAGAAGTCAACCTTCCTGCCCCAGCTAACAATGACAGCGACCAACACATTGGAAGCACTTGAGGTACCTAGTAATTTTGATATGTCTATTCCCACCGGTCTATCTTGTTTTAGGTACCAAGAACGTGGAGGCATGTACCGAGGACACACGAACAACCAGACGGAGACTTTCATAGCCGAGAGTAGGCTTGAGTTTCACGGTAACCTGAATGGTGAACCAGCGAAACCACAAGAAGAAGCACTCCAGGCTGTCACAAGAATTCCTATAAGAGATACAGCATCACACAAACTACAAGTTATACTAGAGAAAGATAAGTCCCTCAAACCTTCAAATTTAAAAGATGTGGTTTGTTATAGGTGTCATAAGAAAGGTTACTTG
>JAKUCM010004232.1:0-34548 GCA_023374145.1 Lepidium sativum
TCTTGCCTATCTCCAGCCCAATCCGCATCACAGTATCCAACAAGAGTTGTGTTGTCATTTCTTCCCATCCATATGCCTTGCTCTGAAGTTCCTTTGAGATATCTCAAGATGCGATCCACCATTTCCCAATGGCACTTCTTCGGTGCTTGCATATGTTGACTTACTCGGTTCACTGCAAAACACAAATCCGGTCTAGTTATAGTAAGATAAATCAACTTACCAACCATTTTCCTGTATAGATGTACATCTTCAAATGGTTCATCATCTTTCTCCCCCTTGCACGTTGCTTTGTAGGCATCCTCAAGTGGTGTCTTTGCAATCCTTGTACCTACATCACACTCATTCAAAAGATCAAATGTGTACTTCCTTTGAGACAAGAAGAGGCCTTCCTTCGATCGGCACACTTCAATGCCAAGAAAGTACTTCATTTCGCCCAAATCCTTAATGTCAAAAACAGAATGAAGGTGTGTTTTGATACCTTTGATACCCGTTTTGTCACTCCCGGTGATGATGATATCATCCACATACACAAGGACAACAACAATTCCATCCTTACCTTGTAGTGTGAA
This sequence comes from Lepidium sativum, assembly GCA_023374145.1. Classification (NCBI taxonomy): domain Eukaryota; kingdom Viridiplantae; phylum Streptophyta; class Magnoliopsida; order Brassicales; family Brassicaceae; genus Lepidium; species Lepidium sativum. The sequence goes on from JAKUCM010004232.1 coordinate 570, forward strand.
GAGGGTGTGGTCTGCCTCAGACTTCCTAAATCCATGGTCACGTAAGGTTTGACTCAACTTATGATACCAAGCTCTAGGAGATTGTTTAAGACCATAGATAGCTTTCCGAAGCCTTAAGACATTTCCTGGTGCCACAATGTGCTCCAATCCCGGTGGAGGATGCATGTATACCTCATCTTCCAGTTCTCCTTGTAGGAATGCATTCTTGACATCCATCTGCCACAATTCCCAATCAAGATTAGTAGCTAAAGACAACACTACACGTACCGTATGGAGTTTGGCAACCGGAGCAAATGTGTCGTGGTAGTCTTCTCCATAGGTTTGAGTAAACCCCCTCGCTACAAGTCTTGATTTGTGGCGTTCAATTTCTCCATTACTTTTGTATTTGATGGTGAAAAGCCATCTTGACGTTACAGCCTTCTTCCCTTTTGGAAGTTCAGATTCGTCCCAAGTGTGATTCCTCTCCATTGCTCCATGCTCATTATCCACAGCATCTCTCCAAACCTTGTGCTCCTTGGCTTCTTCATAGGTATTAGGGATGAAGTGTTGATCAATCTTGCTGGTAAAAGCTTGATGAGCTATTGGAACGTGGGCTAAGGTGCACATAACTTGTGTTGGATGAGCTACTGCCTTGTTGTTATAGTACACACGTGTGTTAACCCAATTGGATGGATTCTTCCTCACTCTTGTGCTACGCCTTAGAAGTTGGTTTGGTGGTTCATTAGCACTTGATTCTGCCTCTGCATGGTTTTCTCCCAAGGGTGCTGACTCCTCCTCATTTATCGGAACACTGTTTGAGTCCTCCTCATATTGGTTTATAGTCACATGGTTATCAACACTCGGGTTATTGTTGGCAAGTGTACTTGGACCATCATCAGTCCTATGGTGGATTCGACCGTCAACAGATGAGTGATGTTGTCGAGGCGTGGCATCATGGGATGTGGATTGAGGAGGATTGGCAGCCACCACTCCAATCTTCTCCAAAATGTTTCGCAAGGAAGTGGCACGACTTGAGGGACCTGATTGAGCATTTTCAGATAGTCCTTGTAACTCTGACCAATTCTTTACGTCATAGTACCCCTTTGTCTCTATAAACTTCACATCCCGAGATACAAGCACCCTCCTCGTCTCTGGGATGTAACACTTATATCCTTTTTGAGTTGTCGAGTATCCAACAAACACTCCTTTAGTACTTTTAGCCTCTAACTTGTTTCTTTGATCTCCTGGTATCAAACTTGACTTCATAACTCAACCAAAATAGTTCATGACAGGTTCACCATTTGACATAGCGTTTAGATTAAGGGAAAATTATTATGTAAAGACCTATGATACCACTCTAAGTTGGCTTAGCACACTTTCTCATGTGAAAAATGACATTACGTTGCTTTGAATCTAGCTAAAAGAGATCACATGTGTACAAGGATCATATGAACATTGCTAGACGTTAGGATAAAAGTCGACTTCATAACTCAACCAAAATAGTTCATGACGGGTTCACCTTTAGACATAGCCTCTAGATTAAGGTAAAATCGTTATGTTAATACCTATGATACCACTCTAAGTTGGTTTAACACACTTTCTCATGTAAAAATGACATTAAGTTGCTTAAACCTTAGCTAAATGAGATAACATGTTTAGAAGGATCATCTGAACATGCCTAGACGCTATGATAAAACTCGACTTCATAACTCAACCAAAATAGTTCATGACGGGTTCACCATTAGACATAGTGTCTAGAATAAGGTAAAATGGTTATGTTAAGAGCTATGATAAATCTCTAAGTTGGCTTAGCACACTCTCTCATGTCAAAATGACATTAGGTTGCTTGAACCTAGCTAAAAGAGATCACATGTTTAGAAGGATCATATGAACTTGGCAATACGTAATGATAAAAGTCGACTTCATAACTCAACCAAAATAGTTCATGACGGGTTCACCATTAGATATAGCGTCTAGATGAAGGTAAAATTGTTATATTAAGACCTATGATACCACTCTAAGTTGGCTTAGCTCACTTTCTCATGTCAAAATGACATTACGTTGCTTGAACCTAGCTAAATGAGATCACATGTGTAGAAGGATCATATGAACATGGCTAGACGTTAGGATCAAACTCGACTTCATAACTCAACCAAAATAGTTCATGACAGGTTCACCATTTGACATAGCGTTTAGATTAAGGGAAAATTATTATGTAAAGACCTATGATACCACTCTAAGTTGGCTTAGCACACTTTCTCATGTGAAAAATGACATTACGTTGCTTTGAATCTAGCTAAAAGAGATCACATGTGTACAAGGATCATATGAACATGGCTAGACGTTAGGATGAAAGTCGACTTCATAACTCAACAAAAATAGTTCATGACGGGTTCACCTTTAGACATAGCGTGTAGATTAAGGTAAAATCGTTATGTTACGACCTATGATACCACTCTAAGTTGGCTTAGCACACTTTCTCATGTAAAAATGACATTAAGTTGCTTAAACCTTAGCTAAATGAGATAACATGTTCAGAAGGATCATATGAACATGCCTAGACGATAAAATAAAACTCGACTTCATAACTCAACCAAAATAGTTCATGACGGGTTCACCATTAGACATAGTGTCTAGAATAAGGTAAAATGGTTATGTTAAGAGCTATGATACCACTCTAAGTTGGCTTAGCACACTTTCTCATGTAAAAATGACATTAAGTTGCTTAAACCTTAGCTAAATGAGATAACATGTTTAGAAGGATCATATGAACATGCCTAGATGCTAAGATAAAACTCGACTTCATAACTCAACCAAAATAGTTCATGACGGGTTCACCTTTAGACCTAGCTTGGTTTAAGGTAAAATGGTTATGTTAAGAGCTATGATAAATCTCTAAGTTGGCTTAGCACACTCTCTCATGTCAAAATGACATTAGGTTGCTTGAACCTAGCTAAAAGAGATCACATGTTTAGAAGGATCATATGAACATGGCCATACGTTAGGATAAAAGTCGACTTCATAATTCAACCAAAATAGTTCATGACGGGTTCACCATTAGATATAGCGTCTAGGTTAAGGTAAAATTGTTATGTTAAGACCTATGATACCACTCTAAGTTGGCTTAGCTCACTTTCTCATGTCAAAATGACATTACGTTGCTTGAACCTAGCTAAATGAGATCACATGTGTAGAAGGATCATATGAACATGGCTAGAAGTTAGGATCAAACTCAACTTCATAACTCAACCAAAATAGTTCATGACAGGTTCACCATTTGATATAGCGTTTAGATTAAGGGAAAATTATTATGTAAAGACCTATTATACCACTCTAAGTTGGCTTAGCACACTTTCTCATGTTAAAAATTACATTACGTTGCTTTGAATCTAGCTAAAAGAGATCACATGTGTACAAGGATCATATGAACATGGCTAGACGTTAGGATAAAAGTCGACTTCATAACTCAACCAAAATAGTTCATGACGGGTTCACCTTTAGACATAGCGTCTAGATTAAGGTAAAATCGTTATGTTAAGACCTATGATACCACTCTAAGTTGGCTTAGCACACTTTCTCATGTAAAAATGACATTAAGTTGCTTAAACCTTAGCTAAATGAGATAACATGTTTAGAAGGATCATATGAACATGCCTAGACGCTAAAGTAAAACTCGACTTCATAACTCAACCAAAATAGTTCATGACGGGTTCACCATTAGACATAGTGTCTAGAATAAGGTAATATGGTTATGTTAAGAGCTATGATAAATCTCTAAGTTGGCTTAGCACACTCTCTCATGTCAAAATGACATTAGGTTGCTTGAACCTAGCTAAAAGATATCACATGTTTAGAAGGATCATATGAACATGGCAATACGTTAGGATAAAAGTCGACTTCATAATTCAACCAAAATAGTTCATGACGGGTTCACCATTAGATATAGCGTCTAGATTAAGGTAAAATTGTTATGTTAAGACCTATGATACCACTCTAAGTTGGCTTAGCTCACTTTCTCATGTCAAAATGACATTACGTTGCTTGAACCTAGCTAAATGAGATCACATGTGTGGAAGGATCACATGAACATGGCTAGACGTTAGGATCAAACTCGACTTCATAACTCAACCAAAATAGTTCATGACAGGTTCACCATTTGACATAGCGTTTAGATTAAGGGAAAATTATTATGTAAAGACCTATGATACCACTCTAAGTTGGCTTAGCACACTTTCTCATGTGAAAAATGACATTACGTTGCTTTGAATCTAGCTAAAAGAGATCACATGTGTACAAGGATCATATGAACATTGCTAGACGTTAGGATAAAAGGCGACTTCATAACTCAACCAAAATAGTTCGTGACGGGTTCACCTTTAGACATAGCCTCTAGATTAAGGTAAAATCGTTATGTTGATACCTATGATACCACTCTAAGTTGGTTTAACACAGTTTCTCATGTAAAAATGACATTAAGTTGCTTAAACCTTAGCTAAATGAGATAACATGTTTAGAAGGATCATCTGAACATGCCTAGACGCTAAGATAAAACTCGACTTCATAACTCAACCAAAATAGTTCATGACGGGTTCACCATTAGACATAGTGTCTAGAATAAGGTAAAATGGTTATGTTAAGAGCTATGATAAATCTCTAAGTTGGCTTAGCACACTCTCTCATGTCAAAATGACATTAGGTTGCTTGAACCTAGCTAAAAGAGATCACATGTTTAGAAGGATCATATGAACTTGGCAATACGTAATGATAAAAGTCGACTTCATAACTCAACCAAAATAGTTCATGACGGGTTCACCATTAGATATAGCGTCTAGATGAAGGTAAAATTGTTATGTTAAGACCTATGATACCACTCTAAGTTGGCTTAGCTCACTTTCTCATGTCAAAATGACATTACGTTGCTTGAACCTAGCTAAATGAGATCACATGTGTAGAAGGATCATATGAACATGGCTAGACGTTAGGATCAAACTCGACTTCATAACTCAACCAAAATAGTTCATGACAGGTTCACCATTTGACATAGCGTTTAGATTAAGGGAAAATTATTATGTAAAGACCTATGATACCACTCTAAGTTGGCTTAGCACACTTTCTCATGTGAAAAATGACATTACGTTGCTTTGAATCTAGCTAAAAGAGATCACATGTGTACAAGGATCATATGAACATGGCTAGACGTTAGGATGAAAGTCGACTTCATAACTCAACAAAAATAGTTCATGACGGGTTCACCTTTAGACATAGCGTGTAGATTAAGGTAAAATCGTTATGTTAAGACCTATGATACCACTCTAAGTTGGCTTAGCACACTTTCTCATGTAAAAATGACATTAAGTTGCTTAAACCTTAGCTAAATGAGATAACATGTTTAGAAGGATCATATGAACATGCCTAGATGCTAAGATAAAACTCGACTTCATAACTCAACCAAAATAGTTCATGACGGGTTCACCATTAGACCTAGCTTGGTTTAAGGTAAAATGGTTATGTTAAGAGCTATGATAAATCTCTAAGTTGGCTTAGCACACTCTCTCATGTCAAAATGACATTAGGTTGCTTGAACCTAGCTAAAAGAGATCACATGTTTAGAAGGATCACATGAACATGGCTATACGTTAGGATCAAATACGACATCCTAACTCAACCAAAATAGTTCATGACGGGTTCACCATTAGACATAGTGTCTAGAATAAGGTAAAATGGTTATGTTAAGAGCTATGATAAATCTCTAAGTTGGCTTAGCACACTCTCTCATGTCAAAATGACATTAGGTTGCTTGAACCTAGCTAAAAGAGATCACATGTTTAGAAGGATCATATGAACTTGGCAATACGTAATGATAAAAGTCGACTTCATAACTCAACCAAAATAGTTCATGACGGGTTCACCATTAGATATAGCGTCTAGATGAAGGTAAAATTGTTATGTTAAGACCTATGATACCACTCTAAGTTGGCTTAGCTCACTTTCTCATGTCAAAATGACATTACGTTGCTTGAACCTAGCTAAATGAGATCACATGTGTAGAAGGATCATATGAACATGGCTAGACGTTAGGATCAAACTCGACTTCATAACTCAACCAAAATAGTTCATGACAGGTTCACCATTTGACATAGCGTTTAGATTAAGGGAAAATTATTATGTAAAGACCTATGATACCACTCTAAGTTGGCTTAGCACACTTTCTCATGTGAAAAATGACATTACGTTGCTTTGAATCTAGCTAAAAGAGATCACATGTGTACAAGGATCATATGAACATGGCTAGACGTTAGGATGAAAGTCGACTTCATAACTCAACAAAAATAGTTCATGACGGGTTCACCTTTAGACATAGCGTGTAGATTAAGGTAAAATCGTTATGTTAAGACCTATGATACCACTCTAAGTTGGCTTAGCACACTTTCTCATGTAAAAATGACATTAAGTTGCTTAAACCTTAGCTAAATGAGATAACATGTTTAGAAGGATCATATGAACATGCCTAGATGCTAAGATAAAACTCGACTTCATAACTCAACCAAAATAGTTCATGACGGGTTCACCATTAGACCTAGCTTGGTTTAAGGTAAAATGGTTATGTTAAGAGCTATGATAAATCTCTAAGTTGGCTTAGCACACTCTCTCATGTCAAAATGACATTAGGTTGCTTGAACCTAGCTAAAAGAGATCACATGTTTAGAAGGATCACATGAACATGGCTATACGTTAGGATCAAATACGACATCCTAACTCAACCAAAATAGTTCATGACGGGTTCACCATTAGACATAGTGTCTAGAATAAGGTAAAATGGTTATGTTAAGAGCTATGATAAATCTCTAAGTTGGCTTAGCACACTCTCTCATGTCAAAATGACATTAGGTTGCTTGAACCTAGCTAAAAGAGATCACATGTTTAGAAGGATCATATGAACTTGGCAATACGTAATGATAAAAGTCGACTTCATAACTCAACCAAAATAGTTCATGACGGGTTCACCATTAGATATAGCGTCTAGATGAAGGTAAAATTGTTATGTTAAGACCTATGATACCACTCTAAGTTGGCTTAGCTCACTTTCTCATGTCAAAATGACATTACGTTGCTTGAACCTAGCTAAATGAGATCACATGTGTAGAAGGATCATATGAACATGGCTAGACGTTAGGATCAAACTCGACTTCATAACTCAACCAAAATAGTTCATGACAGGTTCACCATTTGACATAGCGTTTAGATTAAGGGAAAATTATTATGTAAAGACCTATGATACCACTCTAAGTTGGCTTAGCACACTTTCTCATGTGAAAAATGACATTACGTTGCTTTGAATCTAGCTAAAAGAGATCACATGTGTACAAGGATCATATGAACATGGCTAGACGTTAGGATGAAAGTCGACTTCATAACTCAACAAAAATAGTTCATGACGGGTTCACCTTTAGACATAGCGTGTAGATTAAGGTAAAATCGTTATGTTAAGACCTATGATACCACTCTAAGTTGGCTTAGCACACTTTCTCATGTAAAAATGACATTAAGTTGCTTAAACCTTAGCTAAATGAGATAACATGTTTAGAAGGATCATATGAACATGCCTAGATGCTAAGATAAAACTCGACTTCATAACTCAACCAAAATAGTTCATGACGGGTTCACCATTAGACCTAGCTTGGTTTAAGGTAAAATGGTTATGTTAAGAGCTATGATAAATCTCTAAGTTGGCTTAGCACACTCTCTCATGTCAAAATGACATTAGGTTGCTTGAACCTAGCTAAAAGAGATCACATGTTTAGAAGGATCACATGAACATGGCTATACGTTAGGATCAAATACGACATCCTAACTCAACCAAAATAGTTCATGACGGGTTCACCATTAGACCTAGCTTCTGGTTTAAGGTAAAATGGTTATGTTAAGAGGTATGATAAATCTCTAAGTTGGCTTAGCACACTCTCTCATGTCAAAATGACATTAGGTTGCTTGAACCTAGCTAAAAGAGATCACATGTTTAGAAGGATCATATGAACTTGGCAATACGTTATGATAAAAGTCGACTTCATAACTCAACCAAAATAGTTCATGACGGGTTCACCATTAGATGTAGCGTCAAGATTAAGGTAAAATTGTTATGTTAAGACCTATGATACCACTCTAAGTTGGCTTAGCTCACTTTCTCATGTCAAAATGACATTACGTTGCTTGAACCTAGCTAAATGAGATCACATGTGTAGAAGGATCATATGAACATGGCTAGACGTTAGGATCAAACTCGACTTCATAACTCAACCAAAATAGTTCATGACAGGTTCACCATTTGACATAGCGTTTAGATTAAGGGAAAATTATTATGTAAAGACCTATGATACCACTCTAAGTTGGCTTAGCACACTTTCTCATGTGAAAAATGACATTACGTTGCTTTGAATCTAGCTAAAAGAGATCACATGTGTACAAGGATCATATGAACATGGCTAGACGTTAGGATGAAAGTCGACTTCATAACTCAACAAAAATAGTTCATGACGGGTTCACCTTTAGACATAGCGTGTAGATTAAGGTAAAATCGTTATGTTAAGACCTATGATACCACTCTAAGTTGGCTTAGCACACTTTCTCATGTAAAAATGACATTAAGTTGCTTAAACCTTAGCTAAATGAGATAACATGTTTAGAAGGATCATATGAATATGCCTAGACGCTAAGATAAAACTCGTCTTCATAACTCAACCAAAAGAGTTCATGACGGGTTCACCATTAGACCTAGCTTGGTTTAAGGTAAAATGGTTATGTTAAGAGCTATGATAAATCTCTAAGTTGGCTTAGCACACTCTCTCATGTCAAAATGACATTAGGTTGCTTGAACCTAGCTAAAAGAGATCACATGTTTAGAAGGATCATATGAACATGGCAATACGTTAGGATAAAAGTCGACTTCATAATTCAACCAAAATAGTTCATGACGGGTTCACAATTAGATATAGCGTCTAGATTAAGGTAAAATTGTTATGTTAAGACCTATGATACCACTCTAAGTTGGCTTAGCTCACTTTCTCATGTCAAAATGACATTACGTTGCTTGAACCTAGCTAAATGAGATCACATGTGTAGAAGGATCATATGAACATGGCTAGACGTTAGGATCAAACTCGACTTCATAGCTCAACCAAAATAGTTCATGACAGGTTCACCATTTGACATAGCGTTTAGATTAAGGGAAAATTATTATGTAAAGACCTATGATACCACTCTAAGTTGGCTTAGCACACTTTCTCATGTGAAAAATGACATTACGTTGCTTTGAATCTAGCTAAAAGAGATCACATGTGTACAAGGATCATATGAACATTGCTAGACGTTAGGATAAAAGTCGACTTCATAACTCAACCAAAATAGTTCATGACGGGTTCACCTTTAGACATAGCCTCTAGATTAAGGTAAAATCGTTATGTTAATACCTATGATACCACTCTAAGTTGGTTTAACACACTTTCTCATGTAAAAATGACATTAAGTTGCTTAAACCTTAGCTAAATGAGATAACATGTTTAGAAGGATCATCTGAACATGCCTAGACGCTATGATAAAACTCGACTTCATAACTCAACCAAAATAGTTCATGACGGGTTCACCATTAGACATAGTGTCTAGAATAAGGTAAAATGGTTATGTTAAGAGCTATGATAAATCTCTAAGTTGGCTTAGCACACTCTCTCATGTCAAAATTACATTAGGTTGCTTGAACCTAGCTAAAAGAGATCACATGTTTAGAAGGATCATATGAACTTGGCAATACGTAATGATAAAAGTCGACTTCATAACTCAACCAAAATAGTTCATGACGGGTTCACCATTAGATATAGCGTCTAGATGAAGGTAAAATTGTTATGTTAAGACCTATGATACCACTCTAAGTTGGCTTAGCTCACTTTCTCATGTCAAAATGACATTACGTTGCTTGAACCTAGCTAAATGAGATCACATGTGTAGAAGGATCATATGAACATGGCTAGACGTTAGGATCAAACTCGACTTCATAACTCAACCAAAATAGTTCATGACAGGTTCACCATTTGACATAGCGTTTAGATTAAGGGAAAATTATTATGTAAAGACCTATGATACCACTCTAAGTTGGCTTAGCACACTTTCTCATGTGAAAAATGACATTACGTTGCTTTGAATCTAGCTAAAAGAGATCACATGTGTACAAGGATCATATGAACATGGCTAGACGTTAGGATGAAAGTCGACTTCATAACTCAACAAAAATAGTTCATGACGGGTTCACCTTTAGACATAGCGTCTAGACTAAGGTAAAATCGTTATGTTAAGACCTATGATACCACTCTAAGTTGGCTTAGCACAGTTTCTCATGTAAAAATGACATTAAGTTGCTTAAACCTTAGCTAAATGAGATAACATGTTCAGAAGGATCATATGAACAGGCCTAGACGCTAAGATAAAACTCGACTTCATAACTCAACCAAAATAGATAATGACGGGTTCACCATTAGACCTAGCTTGGTTTAAGGTAAAATGGTTATGTTAAGAGCTATGATAAATCTCTAAGTTGGCTTAGCACACTCTCTCATGTCAAAATGACATTAGGTTGCTTGAACTTAGCTAAAAGAGATCACATGTTTAGAAGGATCATATGAACTTGGTAATACGTTATGATAAAAGTCGACTTCATAACTCAACCAAAATAGTTCATGACGGGTTCACCATTAGATATAGCGTCTAGATTAAGGTAAAATTGTTATGTTAAGACCTATGATACCACTCTAAGTTGGCTTAGCTCACTTTCTCATGTCAAAATGACATTATGTTGCTTGAACCTAGCTAAATGAGATCACATGTGTAGAAGGATCATATGAACATGGCTAGACGTTAGGATCAAACTCGACTTCATAACTCAACCAAAATAGTTCATGACAGGTTCACCATTTGACATAGCGTTTAGATTAAGGAAAAATTATTATGTAAAGACCTATGATACCACTCTAAGTTGGCTTAGCACACTTTCTCATGTGAAAAATTACATTACGTTGCTTTGAATCTAGCTAAAAGAGATCACATGTGTACAAGGATCATATGAACATGGCTAGACGTTAGGATAAAAGTCGACTTCATAACTCAACCAAAATAGTTCATGACGGGTTCACCTTTAGACATAGCGTCTAGACTAAGGTAAAATCGTTATGTTAAGACCTATGATACCACTCTAAGTTGGCTTAGCACACTTTCTCATGTAAAATGACATTAAGTTGCTTAAACCTTAGCTAAATGAGATAACATGTTCAGAAGGATCATATGAACATGCCTAGACGCTAAGATAAAACTCGACTTCATAACTCAACCAAAATAGATAATGACGGGTTCACCATTAGACATAGTGTCTAGAATAAGGTAAAATGGTTATGTTAAGAGCTTTGATAAATCTCTAAGTTGGCTTAGCACACTCTCTCATGTCAAAATGACATTAGGTTGCTTGAACCTAGCTAAAAGAGATCACATGTTTAGAAGGATCATATGAACATGGCAATACGTTAGGATAAAAGTCGACTTCATAATTCAACCAAAATAGTTCATAACGGGTTCACAATTAGATATAGCGTCTAGATTCATAAGGTAAAAAAAATTGTTATGTTAAGACCTATGATACCACTCTAAGTTGGCTTAGCTCACTTTCTCATGTCAAAATGACATTACGTTGCTTGAACCTAGCTAAATGAGATCACATGTGTAGAAGGATCATATGAACATGGCTAGACGTTAGGATCAAACTCGACTTCATAACTCAACCAAAATAGTTCATGACAGGTTCACCATTTGACATAGTGTTTAGATTAAGGAAAAATTATTATGTAAAGACCTATGATACCACTCTAAGTTGACTTAGCACACTTTCTCATGTGAAAAATTACATTATGTTGCTTTGAATCTAGCTAAAAGAGATCACATGTGTACAAGGATCATATGAACATGGCTAGACGTTAGGATAAAAGTCGACTTCATAACTCAACCAAAATTGTTCATGACGGGTTCACCTTTAGACATAGCGTCTAGATTAAGGTAAAATCGTTATGTTAAGACCTATGATACCACCCTAAGTTGGCTTAGCACACTTTTTTATGTAAAAATGACATTAAGTTGCTTAAACCTTAGCTAAATGAGATAACATGTTTAGAAGGATCATAGAACATGGCAATACGTTAGGATAAAAGTCGACTTCATAATTAAACCAAAATAGTTCATGACGGGTTCACCATTAGATATAGCGTCTAGATTAAGGTAAAATTGTTATGTTAAGACATATGATACCACTCTAAGTTGGCTTAGCTCACTTTCTCATGTCAAAATGACATTACATTGATTGAACCTAGCTAAATGAGATCACATGTGTAGAAGGATCATATGAACATGGCTAGACATTAGGATCAAACTCGACTTCATAACTCAACCAAAATAGTTCATGACAGGTTCACCATTTGACATAGCGTTTTGATTAAGGAAAAATTATTATGTAAAGACCTATGATACCACTCTAAGTTGGCTTAGCACACTTTCTCATGTGAAAAATGACATTACGTTGCTGTGAATCTAGCTAAAAGAGATCACATGTGTACAAGGATCATATGAACATGGCTAGACGTTAGGATAAAAGTCGACTTCATAACTCAACCAAAATAGTTCATGACGGGTTCACCTTTAGACATAGCGTCTAAACTAAGGTAAAATCGTTATGTTAAGACCTATGATACCACTCTAAGTTGGCTTAGCACACTTTCTCATGTAAAAATGACATTAAGTTGCTTAAACCTTAGCTAAATGAGATAACATGTTCAGAAGGATCATATGAACATGCCTAGACGCTAAGATAAAACTCGACTTCATAACTCAACCAAAATAGATAATGACGGGTTCACCATTAGACATAGTGTCTAGAATAAGGTAAAATGGTTATGTTAAGAGCTATGATAAATCTCTAAGTTGGCTTAGCACACTCTCTGATGTCAAAATGACATTAGGTTGCTTGAACCTAGCTAAAAGAGATTACATGTTTAGAAGGATCATATGAACATGGCAATACGTTAGGATAAAAGTCGACTTCATAATTCAACCAAAATAGTTCATGACGGGTTCACAATTAGATATAGCGTCTAGATTAAGGTAAAAAAAATTGTTATGTTAAGACCTATGATACCACTCTAAGTTGGCTTAGCTCACTTTCTCATGTCAAAATGACATTACGTTGCTTGAACCTAGCTAAATGAGATCACATGTGTAGAAGGATCATATGAACATGGCTAGACGTTAGGATCAAACTCGACTTCATAACTCAACCAAAATAGTTCATGACAGGCTCACCATTTGACATAGCGTTTAGATTAAGGAAAAATTATTATGTAAAGACCTATGATACCACTCTAAGTTGGCTTAGCACACTTTCTCATGTGAAAAATTACATTACGTTGCTTTGAATCTAGCTAAAAGAGATCACATGTGTACAAGGATCATATGAACATGGCTAGACGTTAGGATAAAAGTCGACTTCATAACTCAACCAAAATTGTTCATGACGGGTTCACCTTTAGAGATAGCGTCTAGATTAAGGTAAAATCGTTATGTTAAGACCTATGATACCACCCTAAGTTGGCTTAGCACACTTTTTTATGTAAAAATGACATTAAGTTGCTTAAACCTTAGCTAAATGAGATAACATGTTTAGAAGGATCATAGAACATGGCAATACGTTAGGATAAAAGTCGACTTCATAATTAAACCAAAATAGTTCATGACAGGTTCACCATTTGACATAGCGTTTAGAGTAAGGAAAAATTATTATGTAAAGACCTATGATACCACTCTAAGTTGGCTTAGCACACTTTCTCATGTGAAAAATTACATTACGTTTCTTTGAATCTAGCTAAAAGAGATCACATGTGTACAAGGATCATATGAACATGGCTAGACGTTAGTATAAAAGTCAACTTCATAACTCAACCAAAATTGTTCATGACGGGTTCACCTTTAGACATAGCGTCTAGATTAAGGTAAAATCGTTATGTTAAGACCTATGATACCACTCTAAGTTGGCTTAGCACACTTTTTATGTAAAAATGACATTAAGTTGCTTAAACCTTAGCTAAATGAGATAACATGTTTAGAAGGATCATATGAACATGGCAATACGTTAGGATAAAAGTCGACTTCATAATTAAACCAAAATAGTTCATGACGGGTTCACCATTAGATATAGCGTCTAGATTAAGGTAAAATTGTTATGTTAAGACCTATGATACCACTCTAAGTTGGCTTAGCTCACTTTCTCATGTCAAAATGACATTACATTGCTTGAACCTAGCTAAATGAGATCACATGTGTAGAAGGATCATATGAACATGGCTAGACATTAGGATCAAACTCGACTTCATAACTCAACCAAAATAGTTCACGACAGGTTCACCATTTGACATAGCGTTTAGATTAAGGAAAAATTATTATGTAAAGACCTATGATACCACACTAAGTTGGCTTAGCACACTTTCTCATGTGAAAAATTACATTACGTTGCTTTGAATCTAGCTAAAAGAGATCACATGTGTACAAGGATCATATGAACATGGCTAGACGTTAGGATAAAAGTCAACTTCATAACTCAACCAAAATTGTTCATGACGGGTTCACCTTTAGACATAGCGTCTAGATTAAGGTAAAATCGTTATGTTAAGACCTATGATACCACTCTAAGTTGGCTTAGCACACTTTTTATGTAAAAATGACATTAAGTTGCTTAAACCTTAGCTAAATGAGATAACATGTTTAGAAGGATCATATGAACATGGCAATACGTTAGGATAAAAGTCGACTTCATAATTAAACCAAAATAGTTCATGACGGGTTCACCATTAGATATAGCGTCTAGATTAAGGTAAAATTGTTATGTTAAGACCTATGATACCACTCTAAGTTGGCTTAGCTCACTTTCTCATGTCAAAATGATATTACATTGCTTGAACCTAGCTAAATGAGATCACATGTGTAGAAGGATCATATGAACATGGCTAGACATTAGGATCAAACTCGACTTCATAACTCAACCAAAATAGTTCACGACAGGTTCACCATTTGACATAGCGTTTAGATTAAGGAAAAATTATTATGTAAAGACCTATGATACCACTCTAAGTTGGGTTAGCACACTTTCTCATGTGAAAAATTACATTACGTTGCTTTGAATCTAGCTAAAAGAGATCACATGTGTACAAGGATCATATGAACATGGCTAGACGTTAGGATAAAAGTCAACTTCATAACTCAACCAAAATTGTTCATGACGGGTTCACCTTTAGACATAGCGTCTAGATTAAGGTAAAATCGTTATGTTAAGACCTATGATACCACTCTAAGTTGGCTTAGCACACTTTTTATGTAAAAATGACATTAAGTTGCTTAAACCTTAGCTAAATGAGATAACATGTTTAGAAGGATCATATGAACATGGCAATACGTTAGGATAAAAGTCGACTTCATAATTAAACCAAAATAGTTCATGACGGGTTCACCATTAGATATAGCGTCTAGATTAAGGTAAAATTGTTATGTTAAGACCTATGATACCACTCTAAGTTGGCTTAGCACACTTTCTCATGTGAAAAATTACATTACGTTGCTTTGAATCTAGCTAAAAGAGATCACATGTGTACAAGGATCATATGAACATGGCTAGACGTTAGTATAAAAGTCAACTTCATAACTCAACCAAAATTGTTCATGACGGATTCACCTTTAGACATAGCGTCTAGATTAAGGTAAAATCGTTATGTTAAGACCTATGATACCACTCTAAGTTGGCTTAGCACACTTTTTATGTAAAAATGACATTAAGTTGCTTAAACCTTAGCTAAATGAGATAACATGTTTAGAAGGATCATATGAACATGGCAATACGTTAGGATAAAAGTCGACTTCATAACTCAACCAAAATAGTTCATGACGGGTTCACCTTTAGACATAGCGTCTAGATTAAGGTAAAATCGTTATGTTAAGACCTATGATACCACTCTAAGTTGGCTTAGCACACTTTCTCATGTGAAAAATTACATTACGTTGCTTTGAATCTAGCTAAAAGAGATCACATGTGTACAAGGATCATATGAACATGGCTAGACGTTAGGATAAAAGTCAACTTCATAACTCAACCAAAATTGTTCATGACGGGTTCACCTTTAGACATAGCGTCTAGATTAAGGTAAAATCGTTATGTTAAGACCTATGATACCACTCTAAGTTAACTTAGCACACTTTTTATGTAAAAATGACATTAAGTTGCTTAAACCTTAGCTAAATGAGATAACATGTTTAGAAGGATCATATGAACATGGCAATACGTTAGGATAAAAGTCGACTTCATAATTAAACCAAAATAGTTCATGACGGGTTCACCATTAGATATAGCGTCTAGATTAAGGTAAAATTGTTATGTTAAGACCTATGATACCACTCTAAGTTGGCTTAGCTCACTTTCTCATGTCAAAATGATATTACATTGCTTGAACCTAGCTAAATGAGATCACATGTGTAGAAGGATCATATGAACATGGCTAGACATTAGGATCAAACTCGACTTCATAACTCAACCAAAATAGTTCACGACAGGTTCACCATTTGACATAGCGTTTAGATTAAGGAAAAATTATTATGTAAAGACCTATGATACCACTCTAAGTTGGGTTAGCACACTTTCTCATGTGAAAAATTACATTACGTTGCTTTGAATCTAGCTAAAAGAGATCACATGTGTACAAGGATCATATGAACATGGCTAGACGTTAGGATAAAAGTCAACTTCATAACTCAACCAAAATTGTTCATGACGGGTTCACCTTTAGACATAGCGTCTAGATTAAGGTAAAATCGTTATGTTAAGACCTATGATACCACTCTAAGTTGGCTTAGCACACTTTTTATGTAAAAATGACATTAAGTTGCTTAAACCTTAGCTAAATGAGATAACATGTTTAGAAGGATCATATGAACATGGCAATACGTTAGGATAAAAGTCGACTTCATAATTAAACCAAAATAGTTCATGACGGGTTCACCATTAGATATAGCGTCTAGATTAAGGTAAAATTGTTATGTTAAGACCTATGATACCACTCTAAGTTGGCTTAGCACACTTTCTCATGTGAAAAATTACATTACGTTGCTTTGAATCTAGCTAAAAGAGATCACATGTGTACAAGGATCATATGAACATGGCTAGACGTTAGTATAAAAGTCAACTTCATAACTCAACCAAAATTGTTCATGACGGGTTCACCTTTAGACATAGCGTCTAGATTAAGGTAAAATCGTTATGTTAAGACCTATGATACCACTCTAAGTTGGCTTAGCACACTTTTTATGTAAAAATGACATTAAGTTGCTTAAACCTTAGCTAAATGAGATAACATGTTTAGAAGGATCATATGAACATGGCAATACGTTAGGATAAAAGTCGACTTCATAACTCAACCAAAATAGTTCATGACGGGTTCACCTTTAGACATAGCGTCTAGATTAAGGTAAAATCGTTATGTTAAGACCTATGATACCACTCTAAGTTGGCTTAGCACACTTTTTATGTAAAAATGACATTAAGTTGCTTAAACCTTAGCTAAATGAGATCACATGTGTAGAAGGATCATATGAACATGGCTAGACATTATGATAAAAGTCGACTTCATAACTCAACCAAAATAGTTCATGACGGGTTCACAATTAGATATAGCGTCTAGATTAAGGTAAAATTGTTATGTTAAGACCTATGATACCACTCTAAGTTGGCTTAGCTCACTTTCTCAAGTCAAAATGACATTACGTTGCTTGAACCTAGCTAAATGAGATCACATGTGTAGAAGGATCATATGAACATGGCTAGACGTTAGGATCAAACTCGACTTCATAACTCAACCAAAATAGTTCATGACAGGTTCACCATTTGACATAGCGTTTAGATTAAGGAAAAATTATTATGTAAAGACCTATGATACCACTCTAAGTTGGCTTAGCACACTTTCTCATGTGAAAAATTACATTACGTTGCTTTGAATCTAGCTAAAAGAGATCACATGTGTACAAGGATCATATGAACATTGCTAGACGTTAGGATAAAAGTCTACTTCATAACTCAACCAAAATAGTTCATGACGGGTTCACCTTTAGACATAGCGTCTAGACTAAGGTAAAATCGTTATGTTAAGACCTATGATACCACTCTAAGTTGGCTTAGCACACTTTCTCATGTAAAAAGGACATTAAGTTGCTTAAACCTTAGCTAAATGAGATAACATGTTCAGAAGGATCATATGAACATGCCTAGACGCTAAGATAAAACTCGACTTCATAACTCAACCAAAATAGATAATGACGGGTTCACCATTAGACATAGTGTCTAGAATAAGGTAAAATGGTTATGTTAAGAGCTTTGATAAATCTCTAAGTTGGCTTAGCACACTCTCTCATGTCAAAATGACATTAGGTTGCTTGAACCTAGCTAAAAGAGATCACATGTTTAGAAGGATCATATGAACATGGCAATACGTTAGGATAAAAGTCGACTTCATAATTCAACCAAAATAGTTCATGACGGGTTCACAATTAGATATAGCGTCTAGATTAAGGTAAAAAAAATTGTTATGTTAAGACCTATGATACCACTCTAAGTTGGCTTAGCTCACTTTCTCATGTCAAAATGACATTACGTTGCTTGTACCTAGCTAAATGAGATCACATGTGTAGAAGGATCATATGAACATGGCTAGACGTTAGGATCAAACTCGACTTCATAACTCAACCAAAATAGTTCATGACAGGTTCACCATTTGACATAGCGTTTAGATTAAGGAAAAATTATTATGTAAAGACCTATGATACCACTCTAAGTTGGCTTAGCACACTCTCTCATGTGAAAAATTACATTACGTTGCTTTGAATCTAGCTAAAAGAGATCACATGTGTACAAGGATCATATGAACATGGCTAGACGTTAGGATAAAAGTCGACTTCATAACTCAACCAAAATTGTTCATGACGGGTTCACCTTTAGACATAGCGTCTAGATTAAGGTAAAATCGTTATGTTAAGACCTATGATACCACTCTAAGATGGCTTAGCACACTTTTTTATGTAAAAATGACATTAAGTTGCTTAAACCTTAGCTAAATGAGATAACATGTTTAGAAGGATCATATGAACATGGCAATACGTTAGGATAAAAGTCGACTTCATAATTAAACCAAAATAGTTCATGACGGGTTCACCATTAGATATAGCGTCTAGATTAAGGTAAAATTGTTATGTTAAGACCTATGATACCACTCTAAGTTGGCTTAGCTCACTTTCTCATGTCAAAATGACATTACATTGCTTGAACCTAGCTAAATGAGATCACATGTGTAGAAGAATCATATGAACATGGCTAGACATTAGGATCAAACTCGACTTCATAACTCAACCAAAATAGTTCATGACAGGTTCACCATTTGACATAGCGTTTTGATTAAGGAAAAATTATTATGTAAAGACCTATGATACCACTCTAAGTTGGCTTAGCACACTTTCTCATGTGAAAAATGACATTACGTTGCTTTGAATCTAGCTAAAAGAGATCACATGTGTACAAGGATCATATGAACATGGCTAGACGTTAGGATAAAAGTCGACTTCATAACTCAACCAAAATAGTTCATGACGGGTTCACCTTTAGACATAGCGTCTAAACTAAGGTAAAATCGTTATGTTAAGACCTATGATAGCACTCTAAGTTGGCTTAGCACACTTTCTCATGTAAAAATGACATTAAGTTGCTTAAACCTTAGCTAAATGAGATAACATGTTCAAAAGGATCATATGAACATGCCTAGACGCTAAGATAAAACTCGACTTCATAACTCAACCAAAATAGATAATGACGGGTTCACCATTAGACATAGTGTCTAGAATAAGGTAAAATGGTTATGTTAAGAGCTATGATAAATCTCTAAGTTGGCTTAGCACACTCTCTCATGTCAAAATGACATTAGGTTGCTTGAACCTAGCTAAAAGAGATTACATGTTTAGAAGGATCATATGAACATGGCAATACGTTAGGATAAAAGTCGACTTCATAATTCAACCAAAATAGTTCATGACGGGTTCACAATTAGATATAGCGTCTAGATTAAGGTAAAAAAAATTGTTATGTTAAGACCTATGATACCACTCTAAGTTGGCTTAGCTCACTTTCTCATGTCAAAATGACATTACGTTGCTTGAACCTAGCTAAATGAGATCACATGTGTAGAAGGATCATATGAACATGGCTAGACGTTAGGATCAAACTCGACTTCATAACTCAACCAAAATAGTTCATGACAGGTTCACCATTTGACATAGCGTTTAGATTAAGGAAAAATTATTATGTAAAGACCTATGATACCACTCTAAGTTGGCTTAGCACACTTTCTCATGTGAAAAATTACATTACGTTGCTTTGAATCTAGCTAAAAGAGATCACATGTGTACAAGGATCATATGAACATGGCTAGACGTTAGGATAAAAGTCAACTTCATAACTCAACCAAAATTATTCATGACGGGTTCACCTTTAGACATAGCGTCTAGATTAAGGTAAAATCGTTATGTTAAGACCTATGATACCACTCTAAGTTGGCTTAGCACACTCTCTCATGTCAAAATGACATTAGGTTGCTTGAACCTAGCTAAAAGAGATCACATGTTTAGAAGGATCATATGAACTTGGCAATACGTTATGATAAAAGTCGACTTCATAACTCAACCAAAATAGTTCATGACGGGTTCACAATTAGATATAGCGTCTAGATTAAGGTAAAATTGTTATGTTAAGACCTATGATACCACTCTAAGTTGGCTTAGCTCACTTTCTCAAGTCAAAATGACATTACGTTGCTTGAACCTAGCTAAATGAGATCACATGTGTAGAAGGATCATATGAACATGGCTAGACGTTAGGATCAAACTCGACTTCATAACTCAACCAAAATAGTTCATGACAGGTTCACCATTTGACATAGCGTTTAGATTAAGGAAAAATTATTATGTAAAGACCTATGATACCACTCTAAGTTGGCTTAGCACACTTTCTCATGTGAAAAATTACATTACGTTGCTTTGAATCTAGCTAAAAGAGATCACATGTGTACAAGGATCATATGAACATTGCTAGACGTTAGGATAAAAGTCTACTTCATAACTCAACCAAAATAGTTCATGACGGGTTCACCTTTAGACATAGCGTCTAGACTAAGGTAAAATCGTTATGTTAAGACCTATGATACCACTCTAAGTTGGCTTAGCACACTTTCTCATGTAAAAAGGACATTAAGTTGCTTAAACCTTAGCTAAATGAGATAACATGTTCAGAAGGATCATATGAACATGCCTAGACGCTAAGATAAAACTCGACTTCATAACTCAACCAAAATAGATAATGACGGGTTCACCATTAGACATAGTGTCTAGAATAAGGTAAAATGGTTATGTTAAGAGCTTTGATAAATCTCTAAGTTGGCTTAGCACACTCTCTCATGTCAAAATGACATTAGGTTGCTTGAACCTAGCTAAAAGAGATCACATGTTTAGAAGGATCATATGAACATGGCAATACGTTAGGATAAAAGTCGACTTCATAATTCAACCAAAATAGTTCATGACGGGTTCACAATTAGATATAGCGTCTAGATTAAGGTAAAAAAAATTGTTATGTTAAGACCTATGATACCACTCTAAGTTGGCTTAGCTCACTTTCTCATGTCAAAATGACATTACGTTGCTTGAACCTAGCTAAATGAGATCACATGTGTAGAAGGATCATATGAACATGGCTAGACGTTAGGATCAAACTCGACTTCATAACTCAACCAAAATAGTTCATGACAGGTTCACCATTTGACATAGCGTTTAGATTAAGGAAAAATTATTATGTAAAGACCTATGATACCACTCTAAGTTGGCTTAGCACACTTTCTCATGTGAAAAATTACATTACGTTGCTTTGAATCTAGCTAAAAGAGATCACATGTGTACAAGGATCATATGAACATGGCTAGACGTTAGGATAAAAGTCAACTTCATAACTCAACCAAAATTATTCATGACGGGTTCACCTTTAGACATAGCGTCTAGATTAAGGTAAAATCGTTATGTTAAGACCTATGATACCACTCTAAGTTGGCTTAGCACACTCTCTCATGTCAAAATGACATTAGGTTGCTTGAACCTAGCTAAAAGAGATCACATGTTTAGAAGGATCATATGAACTTGGCAATACGTTATGATAAAAGTCGACTTCATAACTCAACCAAAATAGTTCATGACGGGTTCACAATTAGATATAGCGTCTAGATTAAGGTAAAATTGTTATGTTAAGACCTATGATACCACTCTAAGTTGGCTTAGCTCACTTTCTCAAGTCAAAATGACATTACGTTGCTTGAACCTAGCTAAATGAGATCACATGTGTAGAAGGATCATATGAACATGGCTAGACGTTAGGATCAAACTCGACTTCATAACTCAACCAAAATAGTTCATGACAGGTTCACCATTTGACATAGCGTTTAGATTAAGGAAAAATTATTATGTAAAGACCTATGATACCACTCTAAGTTGGCTTAGCACACTTTCTCATGTGAAAAATTACATTACGTTGCTTTGAATCTAGCTAAAAGAGATCACATGTGTACAAGGATCATATGAACATTGCTAGACGTTAGGATAAAAGTCTACTTCATAACTCAACCAAAATAGTTCATGACGGGTTCACCTTTAGACATAGCGTCTAGACTAAGGTAAAATCGTTATGTTAAGACCTATGATACCACTCTAAGTTGGCTTAGCACACTTTCTCATGTAAAAAGGACATTAAGTTGCTTAAACCTTAGCTAAATGAGATAACATGTTCAGAAGGATCATATGAACATGCCTAGACGCTAAGATAAAACTCGACTTCATAACTCAACCAAAATAGATAATGACGGGTTCACCATTAGACATAGTGTCTAGAATAAGGTAAAATGGTTATGTTAAGAGCTTTGATAAATCTCTAAGTTGGCTTAGCACACTCTCTCATGTCAAAATGACATTAGGTTGCTTGAACCTAGCTAAAAGAGATCACATGTTTAGAAGGATCATATGAACATGGCAATACGTTAGGATAAAAGTCGACTTCATAATTCAACCAAAATAGTTCATGACGGGTTCACAATTAGATATAGCGTCTAGATTAAGGTAAAAAAAATTGTTATGTTAAGACCTATGATACCACTCTAAGTTGGCTTAGCTCACTTTCTCATGTCAAAATGACATTACGTTGCTTGAACCTAGCTAAATGAGATCACATGTGTAGAAGGATCATATGAACATGGCTAGACGTTAGGATCAAACTCGACTTCATAACTCAACCAAAATAGTTCATGACAGGTTCACCATTTGACATAGCGTTTAGATTAAGGAAAAATTATTATGTAAAGACCTATGATACCACTCTAAGTTGGCTTAGCACACTTTCTCATGTGAAAAATTACATTACGTTGCTTTGAATCTAGCTAAAAGAGATCACATGTGTACAAGGATCATATGAACATGGCTAGACGTTAGGATAAAAGTCAACTTCATAACTCAACCAAAATTATTCATGACGGGTTCACCTTTAGACATAGCGTCTAGATTAAGGTAAAATCGTTATGTTAAGACCTATGATACCACTCTAAGTTGGCTTAGCACACTCTCTCATGTCAAAATGACATTAGGTTGCTTGAACCTAGCTAAAAGAGATCACATGTTTAGAAGGATCATATGAACTTGGCAATACGTTATGATAAAAGTCGACTTCATAACTCAACCAAAATAGTTCATGACGGGTTCACAATTAGATATAGCGTCTAGATTAAGGTAAAATTGTTATGTTAAGACCTATGATACCACTCTAAGTTGGCTTAGCTCACTTTCTCAAGTCAAAATGACATTACGTTGCTTGAACCTAGCTAAATGAGATCACATGTGTAGAAGGATCATATGAACATGGCTAGACGTTAGGATCAAACTCGACTTCATAACTCAACCAAAATATTTCATGACAGGTTCACCATTTGACATAGCGTTTAGATTAAGGAAAAATTATTATGTAAAGACCTATGATACCACTCTAAGTTGGCTTAGCACACTTTCTCATGTGAAAAATTACATTACGTTGCTTTGAATCTAGCTAAAAGAGATCACATGTGTACAAGGATCATATGAACATTGCTAGACGTTAGGATAAAAGTCTACTTCATAACTTAACCAAAATAGTTCATGACGGGTTCACCTTTAGACATAGCGTCTAGACTAAGGTAAAATCGTTATGTTAAGACCTATGATACCACTCTAAGTTGGCTTAGCACACTTTCTCATGTAAAAATGACATTAAGTTGCTTAAACCTTAGCTAAATGAGATAACATGTTCAGAAGGATCATATGAACATGCCTAGACGCTAAGATAAAACTCGACTTCATAACTCAACCAAAATAGATAATGACGGGTTCACCATTAGACATAGTGTCTAGAATAAGGTAAAATGGTTATGTTAAGAGCTTTGATAAATCTCTAAGTTGGCTTAGCACACTCTCTCATGTCAAAATGACATTAGGTTGCTTGAACCTAGCTAAAAGAGATCACATGTTTAGAAGGATCATATGAACATGGCAATACGTTAGGATAAAAGTCGACTTCATAATTCAACCAAAATAGTTCATGACGGGTTCACAATTAGATATAACGTCTAGATTAAGGTAAAAAAAATTGTTATGTTAAGACCTATGATACCACTCTAAGTTGGCTTAGCTCACTTTCTCATGTCAAAATGACATTACGTTGCTTGAACCTAGCTAAATGAGATCACATGTGTAGAAGGATCATATGAACATGGCTAGACGTTAGGATCAAACTCGACTTCATAACTCAACCAAAATAGTTCATGACAGGTTCACCATTTGACATAGCGTTTAGATTAAGGAAAAATTATTATGTAAAGACCTATGATACCACTCTAAGTTGGCTTAGCACACTTTCTCATGTGAAAAATTACATTACGTTGCTTTGAATCTAGCTAAAAGAGATCACATGTGTACAAGGATCATATGAACATGGCTAGACGTTAGGATAAAAGTCGACTTCATAACTCAACCAAAATTGTTCATGACGGGTTCACCTTTAGACATAGCGTCTAGATTAAGGTAAAATCGTTATGTTAAGACCTATGATACCACTCTAAGATGGCTTAGCACACTTTTTTATGTAAAAATGACATTAAGTTGCTTAAACCTTAGCTAAATGAGATAACATGTTTAGAAGGATCATATGAACATGGCAATACGTTAGGATAAAAGTCGACTTCATAATTAAACCAAAATAGTTCATGACGGGTTCACCATTAGATATAGCGTCTAGATTAAGGTAAAATTGTTATGTTAAGACCTATGATACCACTCTAAGTTGGCTTAGCTCACTTTCTCATGTCAAAATGACATTACATTGCTTGAACCTAGCTAAATGAGATCACATGTGTAGAAGGATCATATGAACATGGCTAGACATTAGGATCAAACTCGACTTCATAACTCAACCAAAATAGTTCATGACAGGTTCACCATTTGACATAGCGTTTTGATTAAGGAAAAATTATTATGTAAAGACCTATGATACCACTCTAAGTTGGCTTAGCACACTTTCTCATGTGAAAAATGACATTACGTTGCTTTGAATCTAGCTAAAAGAGATCACATGTGTACAAGGATCATATGAACATGGCTAGACGTTAGGATAAAAGTCGACTTCATAACTCAACCAAAATAGTTCATGACGGGTTCACCTTTAGACATAGCGTCTAAACTAAGGTAAAATCGTTATGTTAAGACCTATGATACCACTCTAAGTTGGCTTAGCACACTTTCTCATGTAAAAATGACATTAAGTTGCTTAACCCTTAGCTAAATGAGATAACATGTTCAGAAGGATCATATGAACATGCCTAGACGCTAAGATAAAACTCGACTTCATAACTCAACCAAAATAGATAATGACGGGTTCACCATTAGACATAGTGTCTAGAATAAGGTCAAATGGTTATGTTAAGAGCTATGATAAATCTCTAAGTCGGCTTAGCACACTCTCTCATGTCAAAATGACATTAGGTTGCTTGAACCTAGCTAAAAAAGATTACATGTTTAGAAGGATCATATGAACATGGCAATACGTTAGGATAAAAGTCGACTTCATAATTCAACCAAAATAGTTCATGACGGGTTCACAATTAGATATAGCGTCTAGATTAAGGTAAACAAAATTGTTATGTTAAGACCTATGATACCACTCTAAGTTGGCTTAGCTCACTTTCTCATGTCAAAATGACATTACGTTGCTTGAACCTAGCTAAATGAGATCACATGTGTAGAAGGATCATATGAACATGGCTAGACGTTAGGATCAAACTCGACTTCATAACTCAACCAAAATAGTTCATGACAGGTTCACCATTTGACATAGCGTTTAGATTAAGGAAAAATTATTATGTAAAGACCTATGATACCACTCTAAGTTGGCTTAGCACACTTTCTCATGTGAAAAATTACATTACGTTGCTTTGAATCTAGCTAAAAGAGATCACATGTGTACAAGGATCATATGAACATGGCTAGACGTTAGGATAAAAGTTAACTTCATAACTCAACCAAAATTGTTCATGACGGGTTCACCTTTAGACATAGCGTCTAGATTAAGGTAAAATCGTTATGTTAAGACCTATGATACCACTCTAAGTTGGCTTAGCACACTTTTTATGTAAAAATGACATTAAGTTGCTTAAACCTTAGCTAAATGAGATAACATGTTTAGAAGGATCATATGAACATGGCAATACGTTAGGATAAAAGTCGACTTCATAATTAAACCAAAATAGTTCATGACGGGTTCACCATTAGATATAGCGTCTAAATTAAGGTAAAATTGTTATGTTAAGACCTATGATACCACTCTAAGTTGGCTTAGCTCACTTTCTCATGTCAAAATGACATTACATTGCTTGAACCTAGCTAAATGAGATCACATGTGTAGAAGGATCATATGAACATGGCTAGACATTAGGATCAAACTCGACTTCATCTCTCTCTCTCTAAAAAAAAAAAAAAAAAAAAAAAAAAAAAAAAAAAAAAAAAAAAAAAAAAAAAAAAAAAAAAAAAAAAAAAAAAAAAAAAAAAAAAGGCTTAGCACACTTTCTCATGTGAAAAATTACATTACGTTGCTTTGAATCTAGCTAAAAGAGATCACATGTGTACAAGGATCATATGAACATTGCTAGACGTTAGGATAAAAGTCGACTTCATAACTCAACCAAAATAGTTCATGACGGGGGTCACCTTTAGACATAGCGTCTAGATTAAGGTAAAATTATGTTAAGACCTATGATAGCACTCTAAGTTGGTTTAGCACACTTTCTCATGTAAAAATGACATTAAGTTGCTTAAACCTTAGCTAAATGAGATCACATGTGTAGAAGGATCATATGAACATGGCTAGACGTTAGGATCAAACTCGACTTCATAACTCAACCAAAATAGTTCATGACAGGTTCACCATTTGACATAGCGTTTAGAGTAAGGAAAAATTATTATGTAAAGACCTATGATACCACTCTAAGTTGGCTTAGCACACTTTCTCATGTGAAAAATTACATTACGTTGCTTTGAATCTAGCTAAAAGAGATCACATGTGTACAAGGATCATATGAACATGGCTAGACGTTAGGATAAAAGTTAACTTCATAACTCAACCAAAATTGTTCATGACGGGTTCACCTTTAGACATAGCGTCTAGATTAAGGTAAAATCGTTATGTTAAGACCTATGATACCACTCTAAGATGGCTTAGCACACTTTTTTATGTAAAAATGACATTAAGTTGCTTAAACCTTAGCTAAATGAGATAACATGTTTAGAAGGATCATATGAACATGGCAATACGTTAGGATAAAAGTCGACTTCATAATTAAACCAAAATAGTTCATGACGGGTTCACCATTAGATATAGCGTCTAGATTAAGGTAAAATTGTTATGTTAAGACCTATGATACCACTCTAAGTTGGCTTAGCTCACTTTCTCATGTCAAAATGACATTACATTGCTTGAACCTAGCTAAATGAGATCACATGTGTAGAAGGATCATATGAACATGGCTAGACATTAGGATCAAACTCGACTTCATAACTCAACCAAAATAGTTCATGACAGGTTCACCATTTGACATAGCGTTTTGATTAAGGAAAAATTATTATGTAAAGACCTATGATACCACTCTAAGTTGGCTTAGCACTCTTTCTCATGTGAAAAATGACATTACGTTGCTTTGAATCTAGCTAAAAGAGATCACATGTGTACAAGGATCATATGAACATGGCTAGACGTTAGGATAAAAGTCGACTTCATAACTCAACCAAAATAGTTCATGACGGGTTCACCTTTAGACATAGCGTCTAAACTAAGGTAAAATCGTTATGTTAAGACCTATGATACCACTCTAAGTTGGCTTAGCACACTTTCTCATGTAAAAATGACATTAAGTTGCTTAACCCTTAGCTAAATGAGATAACATGTTCAGAAGGATCATATGAACATGCCTAGACGCTAAGATAAAACTCGACTTCATAACTCAACCAAAATAGATAATGACGGGTTCACCATTAGACATAGTGTCTAGAATAAGGTCAAATGGTTATGTTAAGAGCTATGATAAATCTCTAAGTCGGCTTAGCACACTCTCTCATGTCAAAATGACATTAGGTTGCTTGAATCTAGCTAAAAAAGATTACATGTTTAGAAGGATCATATGAACATGGCAATACGTTAGGATAAAAGTCGACTTCATAATTCAACCAAAATAGTTCATGACGGGTTCACAATTAGATATAGCGTCTAGATTAAGGTAAACAAAATTGTTATGTTAAGACCTATGATACCACTCTAAGTTGGCTTAGCTCACTTTCTCATGTCAAAATGACATTACGTTGCTTGAACCTAGCTAAATGAGATCACATGTGTAGAAGGATCATATGAACATGGCTAGACGTTAGGATCAAACTCGACTTCATAACTCAACCAAAATAGTTCATGACAGGTTCACCATTTGACATAGCGTTTAGATTAAGGAAAAATTATTATGTAAAGACCTATGATACCACTCTAAGTTGGCTTAGCACACTTTCTCATGTGAAAAATTACATTACGTTGCTTTGAATCTAGCTAAAAGAGATCACATGTGTACAAGGATCATATGAACATGGCTAGACGTTAGGATAAAAGTTAACTTCATAACTCAACCAAAATTGTTCATGACGGGTTCACCTTTAGACATAGCGTCTAGATTAAGGTAAAATCGTTATGTTAAGACCTATGATACCACTCTAAGTTGGCTTAGCACACTTTTTATGTAAAAATGACATTAAGTTGCTTAAACCTTAGCTAAATGAGATAACATGTTTAGAAGGATCATATGAACATGGCAATACGTTAGGATAAAAGTCGACTTCATAATTAAACCAAAATAGTTCATGACGGGTTCACCATTAGATATAGCGTCTAAATTAAGGTAAAATTGTTATGTTAAGACCTATGATACCACTCTAAGTTGGCTTAGCTCACTTTCTCATGTCAAAATGACATTACATTGCTTGAACCTAGCTAAATGAGATCACATGTGTAGAAGGATCATATGAACATGGCTAGACATTAGGATCAAACTCGACTTCATAACTCAACCAAAATAGTTCACGACAGGTTCACCATTTGACATAGCGTTTAGATTAAGGAAAAATTATTATGTAAAGACCTATGATACCACTCTAAGTTGGCTTAGCACACTTTCTCATGTGAAAAATTACATTACGTTGCTTTGAATCTAGCTAAAAGAGATCACATGTGTACAAGGATCATATGAACATTGCTAGACGTTAGGATAAAAGTCGACTTCATAACTCAACCAAAATAGTTCATGACGGGGTCACCTTTAGACATAGCGTCTAGATTAAGGTAAAATTATGTTAAGACCTATGATAGCACTCTAAGTTGGTTTAGCACACTTTCTCATGTAAAAATGACATTAAGTTGCTTAAACCTTAGCTAAATGAGATCACATGTGTAGAAGGATCATATGAACATGGCTAGACGTTAGGATCAAACTCGACTTCATAACTCAACCAAAATAGTTCATGACAGGTTCACCATTTGACATAGCGTTTAGATTAAGGAAAAATTATTATGTAAAGACCTATGATACCACTCTAAGTTGGCTTAGCACACTTTCTCATGTGAAAAATTACATTACGTTGCTTTGAATCTAGCTAAAAGAGATCACATGTGTACAAGGATCATATGAACATGGCTAGACGTTAGGATAAAAGTCGACTTCATAACTCAACCAAAATTGTTCATGACGGGTTCACCTTTAGATATAGCGTCTAGATTAAGGGAAAATGGTTATGTTAAGACCTATGATACCACTCTAAGTTGGCTTAGCTCACTTTCTCATGTCAAAATGACATTACATTGCTTGAACCTAGCTAAATGAGATCACATGTGTAGAAGGATCATATGAACATGGCTAGACATTAGGATCAAACTCGACTTCATAACTCAACCAAAATAGTTCATGACAGGTTCACCATTTGACATAGCGTTTAGATTAAGGAAAAATTATTATGTAAAGACCTATGATACCACTCTAAGTTGGCTTAGCACACTTTCTCATGTGAAAAATTACATTACGTTGCTTTGAATCTAGCTAAAAGAGATCACATGTGTACAAGGATCATATGAACATGGCTAGACGTTAGGATAAAAGTCGACTTCATAACTCAACCAAAATTGTTCATGACGGGTTCACCTTTAGACATAGCGTCTAGATTAAGGTAAAATCGTTATGTTAAGACCTATGATACCACTCTAAGATGGCTTAGCACACTTTTTTATGTAAAAATGACATTAAGTTGCTTAAACCTTAGCTAAATGAGATAACATGTTTAGAAGGATCATATGAACATGGCAATACGTTAGGATAAAAGTCGACTTCATAATTAAACCAAAATAGTTCATGACGGGTTCACCATTAGATATAGCGTCTAGATTAAGGTAAAATTGTTATGTTAAGACCTATGATACCACTCTAAGTTGGCTTAGCTCACTTTCTCATGTCAAAATGACATTACATTGCTTGAACCTAGCTAAATGAGATCACATGTGTAGAAGGATCATATGAACATGGCTAGACATTAGGATCAAACTCGACTTCATAACTCAACCAAAATAGTTCATGACAGGTTCACCATTTGACATAGCGTTTTGATTAAGGAAAAATTATTATGTAAAGACCTATGATACCACTCTAAGTTGGCTTAGCACACTTTCTCATGTGAAAAATGACATTACGTTGCTTTGAATCTAGCTAAAAGAGATCACATGTGTACAAGGATCATATGAACATGGCTAGACGTTAGGATAAAAGTCGACTTCATAACTCAACCAAAATAGTTCATGACGGGTTCACCTTTAGACATAGCGTCTAAACTAAGGTAAAATCGTTATGTTAAGACCTATGATACCACTCTAAGTTGGCTTAGCACACTTTCTCATGTAAAAATGACATTAAGTTGCTTAAACCTTAGCTAAATGAGATAACATGTTCAGAAGGATCATATGAACATGCCTAGACGCTAAGATAAAACTCGACTTCATAACTCAACCAAAATAGATAATGACGGGTTCACCATTAGACATAGTGTCTAGAATAAGGTAAAATGGTTATGTTAAGAGCTATGATAAATCTCTAAGTTGGCTTAGCACACTCTCTGATGTCAAAATGACATTAGGTTGCTTGAACCTAGCTAAAAGAGATTACATGTTTAGAAGGATCATATGAACATGGCAATACGTTAGGATAAAAGTCGACTTCATAATTCAACCAAAATAGTTCATGACGGGTTCACAATTAGATATAGCGTCTAGATTAAGGTAAAAAAAATTGTTATGTTAAGATCTATGATACCACTCTAAGTTGGCTTAGCTCACTTTCTCATGTCAAAATGACATTACGTTGCTTGAACCTAGCTAAATGAGATCACATGTGTAGAAGGATCATATGAACATGGCTAGACGTTAGGATCAAACTCGACTTCATAACTCAACCAAAATAGTTCATGACAGGTTCACCATTTGACATAGCGTTTAGATTAAGGAAAAATTATTATGTAAAGACCTATGATACCACTCTAAGTTGGCTTAGCACACTTTCTCATGTGAAAAATTACATTACGTTGCTTTGAATCTAGCTAAAAGAGATCACATGTGTACAAGGATCATATGAACATGGCTAGACGTTAGGATAAAAGTCGACTTCATAACTCAACCAAAATTGTTCATGACGGGTTCACCTTTAGACATAGCGTCTAGATTAAGGTAAAATCGTTATGTTAAGACCTATGATACCACTCTAAGATGGCTTAGCACACTTTTTTTATGTAAAAATGACATTAAGTTGCTTAAACCTTAGCTAAATGAGATAACATGTTTAGAAGGATCATATGAACATGGCAATACGTTAGGATAAAAGTCGACTTCATAATTAAACCAAAATAGTTCATGACGGATTCACCATTAGATATAGCGTCTAGATTAAGGTAAAATTGTTATGTTAAGACCTATGATACCACTCTAAGTTGGCTTAGCTCACTTTCTCATGTCAAAATGACATTACATTGCTTGAACCTAGCTAAATGAGATCACATGTGTAGAAGGATCATATGAACATGGCTAGACATTAGGATCAAACTCGACTTCATAACTCAACCAAAATAGTTCATGACAGGTTCACCATTTGACATAGCGTTTTGATTAAGGAAAAATTATTATGTAAAGACCTATGATACCACTCTAAGTTGGCTTAGCACACTTTCTCATGTGAAAAATGACATTACGTTGCTTTGAATCTAGCTAAAAGAGATCACATGTGTACAAGGATCATATGAACATGGCTAGACGTTAGGATAAAAGTCGACTTCATAACTCAACCAAAATAGTTCATGACGGGTTCACCTTTAGACATAGCGTCTAAACTAAGGTAAAATCGTTATGTTAAGACCTATGATAGCACTCTAAGTTGGCTTAGCACACTTTCTCATGTAAAAATGACATTAAGTTGCTTAAACCTTAGCTAAATGAGATAACATGTTCAAAAGGATCATATGAACATGCCTAGACGCTAAGATAAAACTCGACTTCATAACTCAACCAAAATAGATAATGACGGGTTCACCATTAGACATAGTGTCTAGAATAAGGTAAAATGGTTATGTTAAGAGCTATGATAAATCTCTAAGTTGGCTTAGCACACTCTCTCATGTCAAAATGACATTAGGTTGCTTGAACCTAGCTAAAAGAGATTACATGTTTAGAAGGATCATATGAACATGGCAATACGTTAGGATAAAAGTCGACTTCATAATTCAACCAAAATAGTTCATGACGGGTTCACAATTAGATATAGCGTCTAGATTAAGGTAAAAAAAATTGTTATGTTAAGACCTATGATACCACTCTAAGTTGGCTTAGCTCACTTTCTCATGTCAAAATGACATTACGTTGCTTGAACCTAGCTAAATGAGATCACATGTGTAGAAGGATCATATGAACATGGCTAGACGTTAGGATCAAACTCGACTTCATAACTCAACCAAAATAGTTCATGACAGGTTCACCATTTGACATAGCGTTTAGATTAAGGAAAAATTATTATGTAAAGACCTATGATACTACTCTAAGTTGGCTTAGCACACTTTCTCATGTGAAAAATGACATTACGTTGCTTTGAATCTAGCTAAAAGAGATCACATGTGTACAAGG
>JAKUCM010004233.1:0-43633 GCA_023374145.1 Lepidium sativum
AATTTGTGCTAAGATGTGCTTCCCCACAAATTCTGGGGTAAACTAGATTCCTGCAACATTGCATTCATCATCTCTTTCAGAGTTCGATTTTTTCTTTCAACAATTCCATTAGATTTCGGTGACTACAGAGCTGTTGTCTGATGTATGATGCCATTTTATTTGCAAAATGCATTCAAAGGTCCATCATATTCTCCTCCTCTGTCACTTCACATTATTTTAATAGTGCTGTTGAGTTGATTTTCAACTTCTCGCTTATATTCCTTGAATTTATCCAAGGTTTGATCTTTGCTATGTAATAGATATACATAACAATATTTTGTGTGATCATCAATGAACGTTACAAAATACTTTTTGCCTCCTCTAGTTGGCACAAATTTTAAATCACACAAATATGTTGTGAATTAATCCTAGAGGTTCAGTTTACTACGTTTTGCTTGTTAACAAACTTCACATATTTTTTTGCTTGTTTTGCTTTTTGGTATCAGGTTCAAGTTCATTAGTCTTTGGATAGACTTGTAGTTAACATGACCTAATCGTTCGTGCCAAACATCAAAAGACTCAACAAAAATAAGACAATTCATTCTTATTCATTGAAACATCATAAACTACATCAAAAGAAGTAGAAGCAACAACATCATTATTAGCAACAACATTATTATCTGTGGCATTAGAAACAACATCAGCAGAGGTAAACCAACAACAATAACATAGGTAGAACCAGCAATAGAGACGTCTGCACTCTGCTTCACAAAAGTAGAACTGTGTTCACATGCTATGCGCAGAGGTCTTCTTTTGTCAGATTCACATGGTCATTCTTTTTCCTGTTGTTCTTGGGCTTGCAACACCACTCATCAGATTTGTGGCCCAGTTTGCCACAGTTGTGAAACTTCCCTTTGAACTTTTTCTGCTCATTGGGTTTACCATGATTCTTGAAACTCGTTGCATCAAGTTTCAGGGAAGACGTGGCAATAAGTTTGCCTTTTCCTACTTCGTTTTGTCCCTTGGGTTTGAACTCAACCATGTGGACGTCTTGATGGTGAAGGATAGCTGAGCTTGATAGTGAACCACAATTCCTCTCTTTAGTTTGCAGCCTGTTGAGAATATCTTTAAGACTCATTTTCTTTCGCTTATGCTTTAGGTAGTTCTAGAAGTCATGTCAGCATGATGGGAGCTTTTCAATGATCGTGTTGACTATGAATGGCTCACAAATTGACATGCCTTCAGATTCAACCTCCTAACATATCAGTTGAAATGCTTCCACCTGTTGCATTACCGGTTTCGAATCCACCATTGTGAAGTTCAAAAACTTTGCCACAACGTACTTCTGAAAACCAACATCTTCAACCCTGTACTTCTTTTCCAGAGCCGTCCACAACATCTTGGAAGTTTTGTAGTCACAATAGACTTTGAAGAGCTTGTTTTTAAAGGTATTTAGGATCCAACCTTTACACAAGTAGTGAGAATGCTTCCATGCTTCAACAGTATTGAACAACAGTCTATATGTGTTACCCGTAGGAAGGTATGGCTGATCCTCTTTGACAAACTTCTCGAGCTAGAGATTTGTCAGGAAAAAGATCATCTTCAACTGCCATGATTTGAACCCTTGTCCGTTGAATTTCTCAGGCAGAGGTCCCATCGTTGGAGCCGTTTGAAGCATGGATACTGGCACAGTTACATTAGCCAGTTGCGCTGCAGGGTTATGACCTGTGACTGAAGGAAAACCATGTCTGAACAAATTTCGACGTGTTGTCTCATCAAACATATTGTCAACACATAAACCATCAATGGATAAACCAGCAACATGTAGACCGATATTCTCAGGAACCGGATCATCCATGTGTGTGTCATTGATCTGTCTCGGTGTCTCATCGCTACCAGACTTCGGAAAACAGTAAACACACTTTTATCAAAACAATATCACTTTTAAAAATTAATTTAAAATAATTCGCAGAATTTATAAAATTTACAAATCTTATTTTAAAAATTTTATGTGATAAATAAAAAATTAAATAAACAACCTACAAATTTTTTTTTTTTTATGATTTGCAACTCTTGTTTAAATAATTAAAAACTTCATACCAATATATTGATTACCGTTCTTCTAGTTAATGATTAAAACCAAACTTAATTTGGTATAAGCCAAAACCAAAAAAGTCGAATCCAAATCAAGTTTTTCAAAATATCAAACCAATTATTTTTACTTCTTATTAGATTATAAATTTAATCAAAAGAATACTAATATTGATTTGCGCATGTGTCACGTTTTAGTTTTTTTGATAATATTTTTAACAAATAATCAAAACCAATAATTGTTTGGAGACACAAACCAAAATCAATTTATAGATTTTAATCACGTTTTTGTCATACAAAATAAAATCAAAAATGGTTTATTTAAACCAAAATCAAATTTTGGATTGCTTTGTTTTTGATCACAATCAAATCAATGTTCTGTGTTCTATCTCCACATGATAAAACTATGTCATTATCTCCGCAAATCACTGGCCACGATAATGATCAAACGTCAAAATAATTTGACTTCGTTTTTTGGTCACGTTTTTTTAAAAGTATTTATGTGATAGTTTTTTTTTTAAATTAAATAAAAAATCTGCAGAATTTTTAAATTTGCAACTCTTGTTTAAATAATTTCTTATTTGATTACCAATTTATTCAAAAGATTAAAATTACCCATGTGTATCAAAACCAATATTTTAGATTACTCTGTTTTGGATTATTGATTAAAAACCAAAATCAATTTGGTATAAACCAAAACCAAGATTTTCTTAACCTTCTGTACACACTAATTGACCAAGTCTTATCAAAAATCAAAACCAAAATATTTGACCAGGTTTTAATCACAAACCAAGATTGTAATTTGTTGACCATGTTTTATCATATATTATCACATAATATATCATAAACGTGACTATTTTATAAACAGGTTTATGTAAACCAAAATTATAACCAATCAAACTTTGATCAACGCCAAGACGTTTAACTTGATCACATGTTTGTCAAAAAAAAAAAAAATTCAAAACCAGAAGTTGAGAGATAAGTGGCTGCAACTTATCAAAAAGTGATCAAACATGATCAACTTATCAAAACCTTAAAATATTTGATTTAAGTGGCTGCAACTTATCAAAACGTGATCAAATGTATATGTGATCACACATGATCAACTTATCAAAACCTTAAAATATTTGATATAGTCTGGTTTTCTGTTTCGTTAATGGTTTCATCTTCTTTTTTTTTTCCTTAAATCGAATAATAATTCGCAGATTGAAAAAAAAATTCGCAGAGTCTTAAACTTGCAAATCCTTGTTAATAATCTTTTATCAAATCAAATAATGATTCGAAAAATTTATTTAAAAATTTGCCATTAACGATTTCTATTTTTTTTAACTATAGTTTAAACAATAAACGATCTGCTGAAACCAAATGAATAGGAGATACCGTTTATGTAAACAATTTAAAAACCTGCAAAAATTGTTAGTCTAAAAACACAAAACAAATTAAGATCAATTTTAGACAGGTTTGATTTTCATGAAACAGGTTTCAAAAATTGCTATAACCTAATCCGAACTTTATAGATTAAATTCTAGAAGGGGTGGATTTATTGAGTTAAAGCAAAGACAGAACCAAGAAATCGATTATAAGAAGAGCCAAAAAACTAAGCTTATAAACGATTTCAATTGATAAAAGATAACAATTCACAGAGCTGAGATAAGTCTCATTACCTTAACTCAATAAACGCCGAAGGAGTACTTGCTTGATTGCGTTTTTTAGTCCCATGATAGAACTGTGATGAGACCGTTGATGATACACCAATCCACGAAATCTGCGAACTCTGATGTCTACTCTACACCCTCAGACTTGAAAAAAAAATGGAAGAATTGTTGCAGTGAATTTGTTTTCTTCTGGAAAGAGTTGAAGAGAATGAGTCTTCGCTCTTCTTTCTATAAGCAACAAAAAAACGTTGTCCAAATGGTTACCAAGTCTCGTTGAGGTTACCATAAGAATATGAGCCGTCTTTTTTGTTTTTCAACAAGACTAATAAGTCTTTTAGGATTTTTTTATAATGGACTCATATAAAATCTGGCCACGTTCTAACCCAAACCTCTAATACATCATATTTCTCATTTACATAAGCCAACATTTGATCCAATAAGCCAATTGGCTTAATGATACAAAAACTTTGGGCCAAGGACATTTCTTCTTCTTCGCTTCTTATTCTCTAGAGGATTTGGAGCTAGATTCGTCGGTGTTAGGCAAGCAACATGGCTTGAATCGCTTCATCCTGGTGACGAATTCCTGCAATTGGTGAAAGTACCTTCTGAGAACGCTGATGGGTCTTTCACGGCTTTGCTTGAGCTTCCTCCTACACAAGCAGTTGAGCTTCTCCATTTCACTGATTCTTCGTCTTCTCAAGTACCGCATGTTACTGGAATCGGTGGAGATAAGCTACTTTGCTTCACTCTTACGGGACATTGACTTTTCCTTCTCACTCAGTACTCATGGAGAGAGCAACTCGTTTCTCTGTGATTGCTAATGAGCAACAAAATAGAAATGTTTCTGGTGAAACTACGATGAGCTCGATACCTTCGAATTTCAACGCTAATCTTGACAGAGTTGACACTGTGTTTGCTGAAACTGATACATCTTAGTGGTTGATCTCTGATTCAACGATGTAGAAACAAATTTTTTGCTCTAATCGATCTGGCAAGAAGAAGGAATTCAAGAAAAAGGTTAGAGAGACTAAGTGTTTTACATTTGATTCTTTGTTTACATCAGATTGCTTGATGAATCCCTTATTTTCTAGGTGAAAAGCTTGACGAAGAAGAGCAAAAGCGTTGAAGCGAACAAGAAGCTATCATATTTTTCTTAAAAATATCGTTGTTTTCTTTAGTTGGAATTTTAAACACAAAATGTCGTTTTTTTGTGTGTTTCTCATTAAAATTTGAGCCCAAGATAACATAATTTTGACATTAAACGAACGACTAAAACGGTAAACGTTATTTATCACTTAGTTAAAAATGTACTAAACTAAATAATCATGTTTACTTGTGTGGTAAAATATTATATAAAAAATAGAGGATACAAAACAATTAGTCCAAATGTATATTTTTTTTGAAAAAGGAAAAGTATAAGAGCAACATGGGAGTTTTTATTAAAATTTTTTAAATATTATTAAATGATTATATATGAGAAAAAGTAAATTAAAAAATATTATTTAATAATAAAATAAGTTAAAAAATTCATTAAAGATTTTTTAAATAAAAAATTTTCATAGGATTTTTTAAAAGTTTTTTAAATTATTAATAATAAAATAAGTTAAAAAACCCTTAAGAAACTTTTGA
Source organism: Lepidium sativum (assembly GCA_023374145.1). Taxonomy (NCBI): domain Eukaryota; kingdom Viridiplantae; phylum Streptophyta; class Magnoliopsida; order Brassicales; family Brassicaceae; genus Lepidium; species Lepidium sativum. The sequence goes on from JAKUCM010004233.1 coordinate 5,355, forward strand.
TAATGGTGGCATTGCAACAACTGTACACCTAATTTTTTTTTATTTTTTATCAAGAGAAGAACAACAAGTGTAATTTAATAAAAGAGAAAAGAATTAAAATATCGGAAAAATTGAACCGAACCAAAAGACAAACCGTCTAATACTGCCGCCGAGATTCAGATTGAGAAAAGAAGAAGATTAGTCTTTTAGGGTTTCGGGACTCAGGGAAGAAGTTCTCGTACCAAGGAGCGTAGAAGGCGGAGAAGATGTCATCGACTCTCCTCGAGCAAACTCGCTCCAATCACGAAGAGGTTGAAAGATTGGAGCGATTGGTTGTGCAAGATCTACAAACAGAGCCACCGTCTAGCAAGGACAGATTGATTCAGGGTCATCGTGTCCGTCACATGATCGAGTCTATCATATTCAACACCGAGAAACTTGTATGTGTTCCTTCCCCTTCCCCTTCTCCTCAATTTTCAATTTGGTTGTTTTTTCTTTTCTCTTCTGAATGCGTAAGATCAGTGCAGAGAGACTTGTTTCTGAATTTTTCGTTGAAAGAACAGGTTCATGTTGAGTATGCCTCTTTCTTGCACTTCAATCTAGTCAGCTGATGTGTTGTTGACTGCCTAAGCTTTTTTGGCTATCTAGTAGAAATTTAGGTTAGGTTTTAAATCTTTGTGAATTTTGTGTTATAATGGAGAGTAAACTCAGAGCGTGGTGTCGAACCTACTTTATCTTTATGATCTTGACAGTGTGTGTGGGAACACTTTTTCGTTATTATTTCACTGTATGAAATGAAGTATCTAGAGGCCACTTCAGTCTTAGCTCTAAGTGACTTGTAGTTCTCATCACTCAATAGAAGCCTTGGGTTAATGCTAACTTTATTTCTTGCTGGTTGCAAGGTTGAAACCTACGAAGATAAGGATGAAGCTAGGGATGATGAGATAGCAGCGCTTGGTGGTCAGACTGCAACAGGGACAAATGTGTACAGTGCATTTTATGATCGTTTAAAAGAGGTTGGTCTGTTACCGTTTGCATGTACCTTGATCTTTTTTCTCATCATTTGCCATTAATTCTTTGTATTAAGAACTTGGTGTTACTGTATGTTCTCTAGGTATGGAGCAGCTAGCTTTACATGATTATTTTTCAATTGAGAATGAGAGATTTAGCTTACTGCTCTATAAATTAATAAAAAAATATTATTGTAGTGTAGTCCCAACATTATCAATTTATAGAGGTTTAAATGTATTAGTGAAATTGTATTGGTTCTGTTCCATCAACAAATTTGACAAGCTGCATAAGCTCTGGTTTGCAGAATAATATGAAGCTGTGTAATTTTTGCGGCTAAACAGGACTATATATCTAAGTAGAATGGATGCCATGACTAAGATTTAACTTGTTAGATTTTATGTTATGTAATTGTTTTCATGTGTGGAATGTTTATTAACCGATTTGCAACCATTTAACTTCTTTATAAACTTACAGATACGTGAATATCATAGAAAACATCCTTCTGGACGTATTGTTGATGCTAATGAAGACTATGAAGCACTCCTGAAGGAGGAACCAGTTATTGCGTTCAGTGGAGAGGTTTGTTTCTGCTAGACTATTGACTGTTGCTGAATGAGGAATTTTTATATTTGAGAACATTTCTTTCATACATGTTTACAATTTAACAAGCCCCTTTGTTTTACATTACTGGCTTCATTACATTATATAGATTTTCTCCAATTGTTAAATCTTCTTGCGTGTGTTGTGCAGGAAGGCTTTGGTCGGTATTTGGACTTACATGATATGTATAACCAGTATATCAACTCTAAATTTGGGGAAAAGGTTGAATATTCTGCTTACCTTGATGTTTTTTCTCAACCACAGAAAGTATCGCGTAAACACAAGTTTTCAAGGTAAAAATTGTTGAATTTTCTTGTACTTAGAAAGGCTCTATCTTTGTTTCTACCTGCGGCTGATGGCCTTTCCCTTTTGTTTTTGCTATCTGTCATTTTAGGCAATATAGGGAATATATGGAAGCTCTGCTAGAGTACTTGGTCGACTTTTTCCAGCGAACTGAGCCATTGCAAGATCTTGACCGCATACTTTCTAAGGTTCTAGCTCCTCCCTTTCTTTATCATTGCAATGTTTTCAAATCCGTTGCCTTGTGGAATCTTATGTGCGCTTTGAACTATGCTTTAGTATATAACTGAGATTCGTTCTTAAAAATTCTCTTACTAGTTCCAAATATTTTATGTGTGGAATTTTAATTTTTTTTTGTTTTATTGGTTTGTTGCAGGTTGAGACTGATTTTGAAGAGCAATATGCAGAGGGGAAAGTAGAAGGCTGGGAGAAACTTGGTCAGGAAAATGAACTTAGTCAATCTCAGCATACTGTCATAGATCTTGATTATTACACTACAGTCGAGGAACTGGTAGATGTGGGACCTGAAAAGTTAAAGGAGGTAGTGAACTGCTCAATCATATGTTTTCTGAAGCATTATTCCCCTAATTATATTCATTTATGTCATTCAGGCATTGGCGGCATTAGGACTGAAGGTTGGTGGTACTCCACAGCAGCGTGCTGAGAGACTTTTCTTGACAAAGGTTCTTACACTTGTTATATTCTCCTTATTACACGTGTTTTCAGTTTGTCTTAGAAGTGTGGGTAGTTCTACTAATTAGTAGTGTCTACGGTTGTATGAAAGCTAGTTTGGTAGTCAGTTCAAGTCTTTGGTTGTCTGAAACTAAGGTTTTTGTTGGCATAGCTCATGTCTGTAGTGATAGAATTCTGTTTGAAGCTTATCTTATTACTTTGGCGTTGTCTTATTCCCTTATTCAATTTATGTACAGCATACACCTTTGGATCAGCTGGATAAGAAACATTTTGCCAAAGCTCCACACAAGGGGAACCAAAACGGAGATGCCAAATCAACGCATGAGTCTGAAATTGCTAAAGAGATTGCACTAACGGAGGCCAAAGTGAAGAAACTCTGCAATTTACTTGATGAGGTCAGTTGATTGAAGTTCCTATCTGTTACATACTTTTTCCCTCCCCAGTATCTAGCTGTGTAGCTTTTAACTTCTTTTGCCTTTTTATAGACAATCGAGAGGACAAAAGAAAACGTTGTAAAGAAACAGTCTTTGACCTATGAAGAAATGGAGGGTGAACGAGAAGGGGAGGAAGCTAATGCTGAATCAGAAAGTGATGATGAGGATGGTCAGATTTACAATCCGCTGAAGCTGCCAATGGGTTGGGATGGAAAGCCGATACCATACTGGCTGTACAAACTTCATGGCCTTGGCCAGGTATGTATTCAGTTATTGAGACCATTGTGGTTAAAGGAATACATTCACATTAAATTTTCTTGTTCTCTTGCAGGAGTTTAAATGCGAGATATGTGGGAACTATAGCTATTGGGGAAGAAGGGCTTTTGAGAGACATTTTAAAGAATGGCGACATCAACATGGAATGCGTTGCTTAGGAATCCCAAACACAAAGAACTTCAACGAAATCACTTCGATTGAGGTCTATATTATGAAATATTGTTGTTATAGCTTTACCTAGATAATAGTTATGGTAATTTGATCTTGTAAATTTGATTGGTATGTTTCAGGAAGCGAAAGAGTTGTGGAAGAGAATACAGGAAAGGCAAGGAGTGAACAAATGGAGACCAGAACTTGAAGAAGAATATGAAGATCGTGAAGGTAACATCTACAACAAGAAGACTTACTCTGATCTTCAACGTCAAGGTCTCATATGATTGATCACAGGCTCCACTTAATGATATCTTCGGTGATCTGTATCACTTTAATTCAACTTTACTTTTGTACTTTGTAAAATCAAACCATTCATCATCTTTGTGTGAAGTATTGTCACCTTAAAAACGGATGCTCTAGCTAGGTCGAGTAGTCTGGCCGCACGGCGTTTGAGTATTGGGTAGGTTTCATGGCTCAGTTTTTTTCACGTATTAAATGTTGTTGTTAAAAAAAAAAAACACCAAAAGTTTTGCCTAGAAATTTTCTAAATAAAAATAAGCAAAAAAGAAAAAATTCTAAACAAACTAATTTGTTTTTGGTAATATTTATATACGCATAAACACGAAGAAGGTATATAATTCTTCATTTAATTTCAAAAATACACCTTTCTTGGTCAATTTGGCTAAGATTTAGAATATACATGTTACAATACAAAATAATTAATGAAAAAGGTATGTGCAACGGCCACGTTTGGGAAACGATCCATGACTGGTATAGTAATTTACGATCCTCCGGTGCCAGCGCATTATAGCATCGTAGACTAACTTAACCACCGTTAGATCTTAAGATTAGATCATCCAACGGCTACTAATGAAAGACCCAGAAATATGACCGTTGTAATTGAACCGTTGGCTCCACCTCTTCATAAGAAGCCCTCTCTTGCCAATTCTTTCTCCATCATCTCATAATCTCAGAGACTCTTCACGAAGAGAAAAGCAAAATTAGAGAACAAGAAGAGTTAGAGTCAGTAGCAGAGCGATTATGGCAACGAGAGTAAACGTACCTGAACAAGTCAGAGGTATGTTCTTTTCGCGTCTTTTATTCGGTTCTCATTGATATATCCGTTCCGAATTCTTAAAATCGATTTAAATTTCTGCGTTACCGTTGATATCTACGTTCTGAATTCTGTATAGTCGATTTGAATTTTACGTGGTTGATGTTGATACTTTCGTTCTGAGTTCCATGAATCGATTTGATTTTTACTGGGTGGTGTTTGATTGGAGACGATTTGATGCAGATCTGATTTGAGTTGGAATTCATCGTAATGGAATTTATCTTTGATCGATTTTTTTTAAAGTTGAATTCTGGGATCGATTAAAGATGAGATTTTGATGGGTTTCTTTTGGATTCTGTGAAACAGGTGCTCCTCTCGTTGATAATTTGAAGATTCAGAACAAAAATGTCGTTCCGAAGAATCGTCGTGCTCTTGGTGACATCGGAAATCTTGTTTCTGTACCGGGAGTCCAAGGAGGAAAAGCCCAACCTCCGATTAATCGACCCATGACCCGAAGTTTCCGTGCTCAACTTTTAGCCAATGCCCAACTCGATAAAAAGCCAATCAATGGAGACAACAAGATACCAGCTCTTGGTCCAAAGAGAGTACCTCTTGCTCAAAGAAACCCAGAAGCTCAAAGAGCGATTCAGAAGAACAATCTTGTGGTCAAGCAACAGCCTAAACCTGTTGAAGTGATTGAGACAAAGAAAGAGGAGAGGAAAAAGGAAGTAGCAATGTCACCTAAGAATAAGAAAGTAACTTACTCATCAGTTCTTAGTGCTCGAAGCAAAGTTGCGTGTGGTATTACAAACAAGCCAAAGATTCTGGATATCGATGAATCTGACAAAGACAATCATCTGGCTGCAGTGGAGTATGTTGATGATATGTACTCGTTCTATAAAGAAGTCGAGAAGGAGAGCCAGCCTAAGATGTACATGCACATTCAGACCGATATGAATGAGAAGATGAGAGCTATCTTGATAGATTGGTTACTAGAAGTTCACATCAAGTTTGAGCTTAACCTTGAAACTCTCTATCTAACTGTCAACATTATTGACCGATTCCTATCTGTCAAAGCTGTTCCCAAAAGAGAGTTACAGTTAGTGGGAATCAGTGCCTTGCTTATCGCTTCCAAATATGAAGAAATCTGGCCACCGCAGGTACATTCTTATTTTAACAGTCTGACTGTGTTTTGTATATTACTGTGAGTTGTTGATGATGATCATCATGTGATATGTGGTCTTTGTGTAGGTTAATGATCTGGTGTATGTTACGGACAATGCTTACAATAGCAAACAGATTCTTGTTATGGAGAAGACAATACTTGGAAACCTTGAATGGTACTTGACAGTCCCGACTCAGTACGTCTTCCTTGTCCGTTTCATCAAAGCTTCGATGTCTGATTCCGAGGTGAGGTTCACTTTTGCTTAAAGCTCTCAGTTATATATAGATTGGAAAGAGACTGATTCAGGTTTTGTTTGGTTTCCCTTTAGATGGAGAACATGGTTCACTTCCTTGCGGAGTTGGGGATGATGCACTATGACACGTTGATGTTCTGTCCCTCCATGCTTGCTGCTTCAGCTGTTTATACAGCAAGATGCTCACTGAACAAGTCCCCTGCTTGGACTGATACATTGCAGTTCCATACCGGCTACTCAGAATCTGAGATCATGTAAAAAGACAAATGACTTTTATCATCATTATCTGTTTGGTTTTTTGTCTCTGAAATTGCAGAAAATTTTATTGTTGCTGTTATTGTTGTGTTGTAGGGATTGCTCAAAGCTTCTAGCTTTACTTCACTCGAGATGCGGAGAGAGTAGGTTACGTGCTGTGTACAGGAAGTACTCAAAAGCCGAAAATGGAGGTGTTGCTATGGTTTCACCAGCCAAGTCTCTCTTGTCTGCTACTGCTGCTGATTGGAAGAAGCCTTTTTCTGCTTAGTGATAGGTTTAGTGTTATTCATATGGATAAAAATTGGTTTTCCATCAGATCTCTCTGATTCTAAGTGACTCGACTTGTTTAAAAAAAAAAAAAACTCTTTGTTTTTTCTTAAAACCTAAAACTCTTTTGTAAGAGTTCGAAATTATTAATTAATTCTTTACCAGCCTTGTTCTTCTATGATTTTTAGTTATCTTAAGAACTTACCATAATCTCTAATAGATTCATAGAGACTTGTCCCAACTTAACTTGTAAATATGAAAAGTACAAAAAAAATCAATGGTCGTGTAACAAAACTCCACAAATTCATCCCAAAATAGAAATTTCCTTTTTCTGATTTAATCAAACTGTATTGTAACAAAATGTGAAAAAATCTTATCTTAATATCCGGTTTAAAGTGTTAAAAATGTAAATAAAATCTGAAACACCTCTCTTTCTTTTCAGAAGCTATATCTTATGCACCGAACGTTGAACACAAAACTCGTGAAACTAAACTACAGGTGAAATTTTGACTAAATCATTTTCCGATCGCACGGGTTTGTTTTTTCATGGAGAGCACGGAACAGCCGAGGAGTATCTCGGGATCGATGCAGAGCCCTAGATCTCCGTCTTCTCAGCCGTATTTGTCTGTCTCCGTCACAGATCCTGTCAAATTAGGCAATGGCGTTCAAGCTTACATCTCTTACAGAATCATTACCAAGGTGTAGATTCTTCTTGAACCCTAGTTCGTAGCTCTCATACTTGGTTTTAAATTTTGGGTAACATCGATAGGTGGTTCGTTGATATCTTTGTTGTTGTGGAATTATCGAATTGTATAACGCATAGCTAGAATTTGTTATTTTTCTTCTCTTATGGATTGATTTAGGAGGAATTTTATTGTTTTTCCGGCAGACCAATCTTCTGGAGTATCAAGGACCTGAGAAGATTGTTATCAGACGTTACAGTGATTTTGTCTGGTTACGGGATCGGCTTTTCGAGAAATACAAAGGCATTTTCATTCCTCCACTTCCAGAGAAGAGTGCTGTAGGTAAATTAGCTAGCTTTGCCCCTTGCTGGCTTTCTCATTTGAATACCCTGTAGTTAGTTAATTTACAAGTCCCGGTTTTTTTTTGTGTCGCTCCCTATCTCATGTGAACACATTATGTTGCTGTGTCAAAGATGTGCATCAGATATCTCCATTTGCTAAGTTAATGGCTTTCAGGGGTGATTTTGGCTGTCATAGATCATAGTTGTATCCGGGTATACATGTTCAATTAGCTTGGGTTAATTGTCAGTTAGAGGTTTTTGATTAGGTGTCGAGATTTAGGAAAGTGCATAAGTGTAATGAAGATTTAGCCACGATAAAATGGAAGTTCTTGCATATTTAGAAGTGCCTTCCTTTTTAAAATAGTAATTCGATTGAGAGGGATCACTATATTGGTAAGATTTTCATTAATACTCTTTTTGGCAGAAAAATTCCGCTTTAGTGCCGAATTTATTGAAATGAGGCGAGCTGCATTGGATATATTTGTTAACCGAATAGCATTACACCCTGAGCTTCGGCAGAGTGAGGATCTTAGGACTTTTTTGCAAGCAGATGAAGAGGTAGGATATCTGAACTTCAACATTTCGATGGATTTTTTGGTTATTTTACTTCCCTCCACATTATCTTCACTTGTGGGACTGTAGTTTCTATTTTGGAAGGTTCTTGTCTCTGTTTGACAATTTACTTTTTTTTCTTCAGACAATGGACAGATTCAGGTTTCAGGAAACTAGTCTATTCAAGAAGCCTGCAGATCTAATGCAAATGTTTAGAGTAAGTTTGACTTTCTCCTGATCATGTTTCATCAGTTTACAAGATCCATTAGCGGATACATGTTGGCAATCCAATAGGAAGTTAGTTACATATCTACACTATCTACAGGATGTCCAATCAAAAGTTAGTGATGCTGTCCTTGGAAAGGAAAAACCTGTTGAAGAAACCACTCCTGCATATGAGAAGCTTAAACATTACATCTTCGAGCTCGAGAACCACCTGGCTGAGGCGCAGAAGCATGCATATCGCCTTGTCAAGAGGCATAGAGGTAACAAAACAATATCACAAGTCAGAATTTGATCTATAAGTATCCATTAGAATTCCCATTTTCTTCCTTTTCAAACTGCGTGGATGGATCTTCAATTTCGTGCTTTTGTCAACCTGATGCCAGAGTTGAGTCAGTCACTGTTGGATTTTGGCAAGGCTGTAAAACTTCTTGGGGCTTGTGAGGGTGAACCTACAGGAAAAGCATTTTCTGATCTTGGAAGTAAATCTGAACTGTTATCAATTAAGCTCCAGAAAGAGGTATTAAGTTTGTAAGACTAGAATCTATGCTAGGCATAAAGCATATTCTATCTTCTTTTGCATTGTATAGGATAATGCATGTAATATGTCTTGGTCACATATGCATCTATGCTATTTTACTACTGTTTTGATGCTTTTAATGACCTATCCTGCACTCTTTTTAGGCTCAACAAGTACTGATGAACTTCGAGGAACCCTTGAAGGACTATGTTCGCTATGTGCAATCGATTAAGGCAAGCTCTCTCTCTCTAGCCTTTGCCATTGGGGTTGGATTTTCTTTGTTAGGTTGTATTTTTCTGGTATTAACTCTACCCTCTTGTTTTGGTCTTACGTATATCCAGGCGACCATAGCAGAACGAGGCACTGCTTTCAAGCTACATTGTGAATTGGCAGAAACAACAAAGTTAAAAGAAATAAATCTGTATGATGCCTTCTCTCTTGTATTCTTTCTGTCAATAACCACCTCCTTGGAACATTGTATAACTCTTCTTTGTTATTGTAGTGATAAACTCATGCTCACACGTTCCGACAAAGTAGGAGAAGCTGAGATCGAATACAGACAGGTAGCAACTGAAAACTTTCCTTGAAAACTTGTAGTAATGCTTTTTAGTGCTTGAACTTTTGGTGACAACGCAGGTCAAAGCTGAAAGTGAGGAAGCTACAATACGATTTGAGAGGATAGTGAAGAGAATGGATGAGGAGATAGTAAGGTTTCAAGAGCAGAAGACTGAAGAGATGGGAGTTGCATTCCATCAGTTTGCGAAAGGACAAGCTCGCTTGGCAAATAGTATTGCTGATGCCTGGAGACCTCTTCTTACCAAACTTGAAGCTTATTCTGTTTAAATCAGAACTTGACTGCCTGTTCCTTCATGAGGTTTGGTGTCTAGAGGCAGTTTGTTTCTTTTTATCTGACAGTTGTGGTGTTTTTGTTGACTTCGTTTGTTTCCCACTTGTAAAGATAACTTTTAGTTTTCGATTACAACTTTCCCAATTAACTTCATGGTATATTAAATCTTATAAAGTTGTTGTAGATCATAACTTCAACCTACTCGCACCTTTTTTTTTTCTCTAGTTTTGCTGGTTATATTTTGTTATGGGTTTACAGGTCTGGTTACGACTGTGCCCTTTCTGGCCCTTTTAGCCCAAAATGGTAACCTTCTTGGTCTGTCAGAGGGTTCCTTTTAGCCAAAAAGTTGCATAACTTTAAATTATCCGAAGATGATTGACAACAAAAAGGAGCGTTGGCGAGAAGGAAGATGACGTGCTTCTCCGCTGCTACTCCTCATCGCCATCATCTTCTTTTTCCTCCGTCAACTTCCAAATCCCTAGTCCGATTTCCCTCATCTTACCTCAAACCTAACCTCAGTCTTCTCTTTCATGGCTCATTTCGCTCCCTCGTTTTCTGTTCCGACGGCAGCAACAACGGACCTCCTCCCGCCGGTGAAGCTGTTCCAAAGCAAGTTCCTCTCAACCTTCTTTTGTCCTATTTCATATTGATTTTTTTGAAAAACTCTAGGTTGATTCTGCGAATTTCCAGATTAAGGGATGATACTGGAATTTAGAAATGGTATCAGAAAGTAGGAAGCCTTGTGGAATTGTAGTTTATGTATATTTTGTGTAGCATATAATGTTTCTCTGTCTCGATTCTCATTGTTATTGTTTATCTCTTTTGGTGGATGCTTCAGTAATTTCTGTATCATCGAGGGATCAGAGACAGTCCAAGATTTCGTGCAGATGCAGCTTCAGGAAATCCAAGATAACATAAGGAGTAGACGCAATAAGATCTTTCTCCTCATGGAGGAAGTCAGGAGGTTACGAGTGCAGCAACGTATTAAGAATGTTAAAACCATCAATGAGTACAGTGAGCTCGAGGTTACCGAAATGCCAGATATCCCATCTTCAATTCCATTTCTCCCCAACGTGGTCAGTTTACGTATCAAATATTTTTTTGTTCACTCTATAAAATCCCCACTGTTTAACTTTTTTCTCTGCTCTTGTCTTTTCGAAATAGACACCAAAGACTTTGAAACAACTCTATCTGACCAGCGTTGGATTGATATCGGGAATAATCTTCTTTGGTGGTCTAATTGCACCAAATGTAAGTGCAAGAATTCTTCCTACTGTTTTTCTGTAACATATATCAAAGCTTTAGATTTTGTTACTGTTGTTTGTAAATTTTTCGTTCAACTCAATGGGCAATGCTTTTCACACTGTCATCTCAGTTTACTATCGCATGGAAACCTACTAATCTTGTGATAATGCACAATATTGAGCTCTTTAATCTAGATGCGGTTAGTTTCCCGGATATTTTTCAGGGTCCATGCAGTTATCAGTGATTCAATCTTTGGCACATCAATGTGAAAAATATAGGTTTTTGTTGAAAAGATTAGTAATTTTCTATCTGTGTGATATAGAGTTCTGTGGTCTAATACATTGTATTAGGTAAATTTACCAGAGGAATTGGAGATACTCTCAGTATTTAAACAATTTGCATAACTAGAGAAGCGTGTGGTCTTAATGAACGATATGTTTTGTGCCTCTCGGTATATCTTATCTTGAATGAATAATTGGTATATTTCATGGCAGCTGGAACTAAAGGTCGGACTTGGAGGAACCTCTTATGAAGATTTTATAAGGAGCTTGCATCTACCCTTACAATTAAGGTACCACTAGTACAGTTGCTTCAGGATCAGTCTGCATCTAACTAGGATGATTGAACTTTATAACCAAAGTAGTCAAATTTAGCTCTCCTGGTCTGAAAGAGCTACATATAGAGAATACTTTTTCGTGTTGTAACCCAGTCAGGTAGATCCAATCGTGGCATCTTTTTCTGGAGGGGCCGTGGGTGTCATTTCGACTTTGATGCTAATAGAAGTTAACAATGTTAAACAACAAGAGAAGAAGAGGTGCAAGTACTGTCTTGGGACTGGTAATTTTATACATACATCAGTGCATATATCATGAAAGGTCTTGATATTATTTCTTAAACCATTTCTTATAATGAGAAGTTACACTTAACGTATCCTCACTATTCATTCTAACGAATCCTGAAACCGGTCTGTGTTTACCTGATCATAGGATACTTGCCATGCGCTCGATGTTCAGCTAGTGGAGTGTACTTAAGCATTGATCCCATAACACGACCTAGAGCTACAAAGCAGCTTCTGCAAGTCCCGACAACTAAAAGATGTCTAAACTGCTCTGGCGCAGGAAAGGTGAGATGTCTACATTTCATACAAGCTGATCTGAGCTATATTATACTTGATACTTATCCTTGTGATGCCCACTTGTGTATTTGGATGTGGATCAGGTGATGTGTCCAACATGTCTCTGTACTGGGATGGTCACGGCTAGCGAGCACGACCCTCGATTTGATCCTTTCGACTAGAAAACAATGAGCTCGCCTTCGAAATTTTAGGGTGTTTTCTATGTATATTGGTCCTTTGAAAAAATAAAACCAAGACTCTGAACTGAGGGCCAAAGGTTGTCATATAAAGGTTTTACATGGTAAAGAAAATTAGAATGTAATAACTTCCATCTCCAGAAAGTATCAATTATGTAAAATCCTATTCGACATGAGAGCTTTGATTCTACCGTAGTTTATTGCAACTGTCAACTTCATGCTATGCTATATTAAGATTTAAATCTAATCTTTAAAGCAATAAGACAGTTTGGCCGAGTGGTCTAAGGCGCCAGATTTAGGCTCTGGTCCGAAAGGGCGTGGGTTCAAATCCCACAGCTGTCAATTTATTTTGTTTTTCTGTATTAATATAAACTAGGGTTCTTTACGTCAATTACTTACGAATAGCGTCCCCATCAAAACCCTAATTTATAGTCAAGTTTTGTGTCCTGCAGTCTTCTCCTCTGTTTACTCTCTGTCAGCTCTCAACGAAGAAGAAGATCCAAAAACCCTACCGTTTAAGCTTCTCCGTCTATTCACCATGGTAACCGCATTCTCTACATCTCTTTTTTTAACCCATGGCTAGATTCCGATATTCCAACGATCGCGTTTCTTCTGCTTCTATCTGAAATCGAGAATTTAGTGAGATTACCTCATGATTTGCAACGTCGATACACATACTTAATTTGATTTTGTTTAAGCTATCGGGAAATCTTCAGTCGATAGTTTGATTCATAGCTTTGTAGAGATTTCACTCTCTAAAATTTACTCATTTGCTTCTTGAGAGATGATAATTACTAATACTAGTATCTTTGTTTACAGTCGAGGAGAAAGACCAGAGAACCCAAAGAGGAAACTGTCACTCTAGGACCAGCTGTTCGTGAGGGAGAGCAAGTTTTTGGAGTTGTTCATATCTTTGCTTCTTTCAACGACACATTCATTGTAAGTTTTTCATGATTTATTTATCTTAAGAGAGCTCCAATGCAATATGTTCTTTTGTTGTTTACATTTGCCTCAATCTTCTTCAAATTTGCAGCATGTGACTGATCTCTCTGGAAGAGAAACACTCGTTCGTATCACTGGTAAGTCCCATTCCCTGACACCTATGTCTACTATGTTGAAAGGTTGAACTTTGTGCTTGCATTTTTTGTTTTGCTAAGCCCTCGTCATAGTGGATTGATGTCGTATGATTTACTAGATGGAACTGGTAGTGTAAATGCTGTGTAGTCTGTAGCTGTAATCCCCAGGCTTGAGTTCTTAATATTGTGAAATTGCAGGTGGAATGAAAGTAAAGGCTGATCGTGATGAGTCCTCACCTTATGCTGCTATGCTTGCAGCTCAAGATGTTGCTCAAAGATGCAAGGTTTCATATTATACTTTGAGCCGTTCTTTGTTTGTTTTTAGCCCGCTGGTTTAACTGTAATTTACCTATAACAGGAGCTTGGCATCACAGCTATTCATGTGAAGCTCCGTGCCACTGGAGGAAACAAGACCAAGACTCCAGGTCCTGGTGCTCAGTCAGCCCTCCGAGCTCTTGCTCGTTCAGGAATGAAGATTGGTCGCATAGGTAACTACTTATCATATCTCTCTTTGTAGACCCTCAAAACTATTTCCAGTTTTACTTTCCAATGTGCCAGATAATATCTGCTTTTAATCACTAAATTCTGTAAGATAAATTCCAATGTATTGCAGAGGATGTGACTCCAATTCCGACTGATAGTACTCGTAGAAAGGGTGGTAGAAGAGGAAGGCGTCTATGATTTTTCTCGCAATTGTCCAGAATTTGGGTTTGGTACTTTGTACGAGTTTCCAAATCATTGTTGCGGTTGCTTTAAGATTTTGCTTTTGATCTCTGTAACTTTAGCATTTCGATTTTAATCAAAGAAATGGACAGAGGATGTTAATTACGTCATTCTTTTTTTGACGGTATGTGGTCGTTTTATCATCTTTAATATCGGAATTGAAAAGGTTCAATTTACACATATTTGAATCTCGAAAACCAATTCTCCTTCTACGAATTTACTAAATCAATTTCCCCATGTATTATAATGTGTTTGAAACCGATGAAATCGCGTATAATACTGGTTCAATGTGCATGAAACCAAACAGGGTTATACCGACCAGCTTGTTAACTTAAATGGATGTCGAATCTTATTCTTTTTTTTTGTATTTGTCGAAGAAATTGGGAGTTGACGAGCCCTAATTCTGATTTCGAAGGTAAGATTAAAAAAAAATGTCTTGTTTTCGCGTCATATGTGAGAGAGTAGGATTGCCAATTTTGATTTTCAGGTGTACAATGAGCAATGTATCTATCAGGTGACTGGATGTTCGAGTGATGTGCGTAGAGCTCGGTTCATGGTTGGAATTCCGACGAAGTGCTAGTATGGTTCTGCCACTGTCTGTAAACTCTCGACGTCGGAGAGTAATCTATATCGACAGTACTATCGTTGTTCGTTTTCCTCATCAAGTAAGGTAAGTTACAAAAAATTTTCAGTTCCTTAAAACTGAAACGTGAGTTGCAGTGATTTCCATTAATTTGTATGATGAATTGTAGCTAAAGCAATGATGACCACATTTTCAAATGGATGAATGAAGCAATTGTGAACGAGATTGATAGAATGAGTAGTGAAGTTTAAAGACTTGAGAAACATGTGATGGAAGTTGGAAAACAATAGTCTTGAACTTCAAAGGAAGGAGTTGACTTTACAAGAATTGAATATGGAGAGTGAGTTAGCTAAAAGAGTTGATAACAAGCTTGAGGAAGCTGAATGGATGATGAAGAAATGGCTTCTTACATTTGTAGTCTTAGGTGCAATTGTTATTGTAGGCATCTTGAAACTATAACTTTGAAGAAGCCTATGTATTGTTCTTGTTGACTCAATTTCGTTTTAAGGAAACAATTACCTTTTTGTTCAATTAAGTTTGGTTCAATGTCTTTAATTTGAATACATTTTTCAACTGTCTTTGCATTCTATCGATGAATACAGTAGTCAAAAGTTATTGGAGACATAAAGTTAGTGAGGACCATGTGTAGTAGAGACAACAAATAAAATAGTTGGCAATAAACCTTTAATTGATGAAATGTCAAGTAGCATTGAACTTCAAAAGGTATTTCCAAAAAAAAAAAACCATATCTATAATTCATATCCTATTAGATCTTATAGATCTAGAAACAAAAGCTACTACTCGTAATGAACGCAAAATAGAAGCTAGCATGTCTTCACTTCCTCTTCAATACTCTTGAGTCTGCTTGGGTTGAGACTAAGAAACTTGAGTGATGATTTCTTGAGACTGTTGTACCTGAGAAAACACTCCTTGTGAAGCATGAACTAGAGAAGACTCTCCATGGGAAGCATGAACTTGAGAAGACTCTCCTTGTGCAGCCTTCTAAAATCAAAAGGTGAAGTTAACAATTATAAATTATTAAATATTCCACAGTGCATAATCTTTTTCTTGGTCGGATCAAGTTTCTTTGTTGGACTTTCGTTGATTCTTTTCTTTCTTTTGTCCTTCTTTGGTCTTCCTGGTTGTGCAGGTTGAGCATGTTTTTGGAGTCTCCTTCATTTGTAACATGCCAATACTTAGCACCTCTCAAAGGTGTGATGCAGTCAGTGTAAGTCTGCACCCACTTTGAAGTCTTGAACCAATGTGAGACATAATCAGAAACCTCTAAATTCTGAATAATGATGACATCGTAAGCATGCTGGCAGGTAATCCCGGTTATATCCCAACACTTGCATGAGCAAGTCCTTCCAACCAAATTCACTATGTATAAACGAGCACCTTCAACAACATGGAACATCATGTGTGTTAATCTGAACACTCTACAGTCTATAGCAAGGTCATGTGTCCTTGGTAGGTAGGCTTCAGCATAAGGAGTACAAGTTCCTCGGTGTTCTGTTGCCATCATCAATCTCTTCATAATTCTCACCATAACTTGCCTAACAATGATCTTTAACATTGGCACCATTGGCTTCTCTTGTGCCTTCACTATTGTGTTGTTGAATGACTCCACAAAACTGTTCTCCACATCTTCACAACACAAACCAACCTTATAGAAAGCCCGACACCAAGTCTCTTGCGTCTCTTTTAACACGTCTCCATACATATCTCGGTCATACGCCAACATGTGCTTCAAGTTTTCTCTGTACTCAACATCATTATAACTCCATGCTAGCTTCCAAATGAAGGGCTTGATCTATGATTTCTTGATGTGTTTTGCCTTTATGTTTGCATAGATGTGTCGGACACACATCCTATGCTCTATCTTTGGCAACTCCACCTCCACAGCTCTGATAAGACCCTGCAGCAGAAAATACATAAGAGAAGTTAAACATGGCAAATATGTTTTACATGAGTTACAAAGGTTAGATTTGTTTACCTTTTGGCGATCAGAGACAAGTATGAAACCATCACCATCAGCCAGATTCAAATCATCTTTGATTTGCTTCGTAAACCACTGCCAGTTGTCTTTGTTTTCTACCTGCACTACAGCCCATGCCAATGGATAGATGTCATTGTTACCATCTCTACCTAGTGCCACTAGAAGCTGTCCTTTCATTTTCCTCTAAGGAAACACCCATAAACTCCTATTATAGGTATACAAGTGTGCAACCATGATTTTCTTAAAACATCAAAACAAAAATAAAACCTAGAGAACACATCAACATTTTGCGTATTCATATTAGACTCAATAACAACACTCGAGTTAGGATTAGATTCTAAAATCTCTGCTTTGTAATCTTTTAGTCTCTCAAATTGTTCATAATATTTTTTCTCTATCCATCTAAGGCCCTATTCCTACCTGCTTGACATTGAGGTCTAGTGACTCTAACCTTCCATTTTTCATACACCACTTCTCTTATCTTCTATGGCATATAGTAATATGGCTCTTGTATAATCTTATCTAACACATCGTAGTCAATACATGGACGTTTAATATCTCACATTGAGCATTCTCATAGTAACTATGCTTAGATTTGAAATTCTTAACTATCCATTTGTCTGAATCTCCTCTAGTAGAAGCATAAATCCTCTAATTACACAAGAGAATAACTCTTGACCTTCAAACAAATGGCCTTCACATCTTCGAATCTTGTGCTTCTTTGGCCGAGATTCGCCTTCTTCCAATTCTTCACACTCATCATCGTTTCCACTTTCTTCGCTTTCACTGTCAGGAACACTATCATGGCGGATTGGAGGTTCATCAACGAAATGTTCCATATTATCTTCAACATCATAATCGAACCTCTCACGCATCTCCTCGTCCAAATCGTCTTCATTACGACCTCAATTACTCGTCACTCCTACAAATTCGACGATCTCCATAGTCGAATCCGCACAAATCGAATCCAATTTTAGGGATTTAGAGTTAGGGTTCTAAAGGATTTGGGGATTTTGTCTACAGTTTCGATTTTGTTCGATTATGATTTTTAGTAGGTTGGCGATACTATTTGGGTATGTAATTGGGTCAAATTACGGTTAAATTTCTGGTTAGTCACGGTTACTCTTATTTTAAACTAATTACGGTTTAATTGGTCAATTACGGTTTTGTTTACGAGTCACTAATCTGATATGAGGGGAAATTGATTTAGTAAATTCGTAGAGGAGGAAATTAGTTTTCGAAATTCAAATATGTGTAAATTGATTTAGGAATACTTCTGAATACATATAAAAGTTTTGAATATTTCAGAGGGATCTGAATCCTTGATTCAATTGAAAATAATCAGAATATATGAATTCAGAAGTTTAGTAATAAACATAGAGTTACAAGTGCGTTTCTGTTTGATTCAAGTGGTTGTCTAGTAATCAGAGGACACAAGTGGGCTTCAGGTATATGATTTCGCTTTCAAGAGTAGCCAGTCTACTATATTAAACTTCACATAGCTGTACAATTGTCTTCAAATGTTTGTGTTTTAGTATGTTTACTAAGTACAATGTACGTACAATTAGTTTTGAGAATTAATATAGGCTTGAATTTAATAAAGTAGGTAATCACGAGGACCGTGAGGGTGTTTGGTCTGATGGTATGATTCTCGGTTCGGACCTGCCCCTTTTTAGTATCTTTAGTGTTCACAACTTGTTTACTATCACTTACCTGATTAGCTTTTATACATAAGATGAATCCTCGTTTAACGTACAGCTCACTGCTATGCTATGCTTCCACAGTTAAGTTGAGTCACCTGTTCTGGCTGTTCAGACAATTAAACACGTCGCAAGTTATATGTAAAAGATGTTGTAGTAATGAAAATATTGTTGTCTAAGCTGTAACTGTTACCTGAATCGCTAAGACTCCATGTTTCTTGATTGGAACAAGCTTGGCAAATACTTTCATCGGAGGATCATACAGGTTAAGTTCACGCAGCTCCACGTCAGCACCGGTTTCCACGAAGTCTACGCCACGGTTATTGCAGAGAATCTCCGGTTCTTCGGAAGGATTGGTGACAATCTCGCCAGAAAATACGTAGTTGAAGACAAGAGTCTCTACTAAAGTCGTCTTGACGGCTTCATGAGCAACCTAACCACTAATGTTTAGAGACGGAAGAAGGAGGTTCGAGAGAGGAAGCCAGTGGTTATGGAGGGGAAGAGCCGCTGTTAAATATGACTTGCTTCTTAGAACATGTCCGGTGGTAAAATTTTACTGAGTTTCTTATGGTTAAAAGTGAAAAAAAATTAAAAAAATGTAGGAGAGGGAAGAGTTAAAGTTCTAAAAAATGATATTTGGATTTCTTATTATTGTCATTTAAAAATTGTTTCTTAAAAAAAATATAAAATATAAATAAAAAATAAATTTTTACAAAATTAATAATATTTTATTAATCTAGATAGAGATGGTCTTTGACAAAAAAAAAAAAAAAAGATAGAGATGGTCTTAGTGGTGGTCACGTGCTTGCTTCGTGTGTTAATTGAGATTTTCGGTTTCTAGGAAAATCCCACGCGCAACTAACGCACGTAAAGCGCGTGTGAATAAAATCTGGCGCATGGTCTCGTTTTGTCTCATGGCGTGTAAAGTGCTTATGTTCATACTTTGATATAATAAAATGTATATATATAAATAGTCATCTAACTGCCGAAAAACAAGTAGTTTTATTCAAATATGTTATTTCATAACATATATATATTATATTATTATATAATATTTGTATATAAATTTAAAGGGAATGAGAGATGAGCCGAGGATCAGAGGCAGAAAGACAAATGATTGAAGTATATTATTCTTCTTTCTTTTCACTTGTTCAATTATTTCAAAAGCAATATACAAACTCATATATATATATATAGAGGTAAGAGGCGGTGGAGTATATATCTTTTTTAGATAGATAATTATTATACCTATATATCTGGCTTGTAGCCAGATGTTAATTCTAATGAGGATTGTTTATGATATGTATCCAGTTTTATTTGAATTAGTGACGCAACATGCAAAATTGCATGACCCAATATTGAAATTGAGAGTCTTGTTCTCATCATTAACACTGCAAGGTGTTATCTGGTAGTGTTGCATGCCCAATATGGAATTTTGTTTACTCACTTTTAAATTGAGTATCTGTTTCCCTCATTTTCCTGCTAGGATTGGAAATCCTGTATTTTACATATCCATACGATTGAGTCCTCTCCTAATGCAACACCGAGGGCCCATCTGAAGAGCCTCATAGAATGGCAGAGGCAAATAGATAATTTGTAATCGTTTGATCAAAGACTCGACCATTTCATTTTGTGTGTGAACATGCGGAATTGGATGTTCAACATCTATTCCCAATGACATACAATAGTCAGTGAAAGTTTGTGAGGTTTATCAAGTTTTACCTTCTTTACTGTATAATCAGGAAATTGTGCCCTTAACCTGATTATTTGGACAATGAATTTTGCGAAAGCCATATTTCGTATGATCAATATACACATATGTGACCATCTATTAGATGCATCAATTAATACCATAAAATATCTTAATGGCCCGCATTTTGGATGGATAGGTCTACATATATCACCATGTATTCTTTCTAGAAATACCGGAGATTCATTCCCAACTTTGGCTAGTGATGGCCGAGTTATTAGATTTCCAAAAGAACAAGCATTACAAAGAAATTCTTTTGCTTGAAAAATCTTCTGGTTTTTCAGTGAATGACCATTTGTATTTTCCACAATCCTTCACATCATGACTGAACCAGGGTGCCCTAAACGTTCATGCCAAATTTTGAATGTACACGTAAACTTCGGGTTTACTCTAACATATGATTCAACCATATGTATCTTTGTGAAATACATTCCGAAAGATAAAGCTGACAACTTTTCCAATATACATTTCTTTTCCAAATTAATTGATGTAATGCAAAGATATTCAATATCATATTTATTCATGGTTTCTACGTGATAAACATTTCTACGGATATCTTTGAAACTCAACAAATTTCTATGTGATTTGGGGGAATATAATGGATATTCTATCTCAAAGTTTCTTTCCCTTGGCATTGAAAAACAAGCTCTTCGAGAGCTTATAATAATTTTTTCATTACCAGATATGTTATTTACACTCCCAGCGGAATTGTTCATTTGAAGGAAAAATAAATATTTTTTATCTTTAAGAATTGTGTGCGTTGTGGCACTATCTACTAGATAAATATTTCCATCTTTGTTTTCGCATTTCATCATTTTCTTATATGAAAATATTCAAAAAAAGACACGTTAATATAAGAACAAACTTTATATTACAACAAAAACTATTTTACAAATACAAGATAGAAAACAACATTATGCAAATATAATTATTATTTCATATTTCTTCTTCAAGAAAATTTTAGTCTCTTTGGCTTTCGTTGATATCTATAGAATCAAAAACGAATTTAGCCACATCGAGATATATATCATTATTTATACCATCAAAAGGTGACTCGACATCACGGTCCATAATTATTGTAATTTGATTATGTAACATTCGCTTCTAGGAATGATGTTGATCTAGTAGGACGAGATTGATGGTTTAACATCACATGTTCATTATTTTGTTCTGCTACAAAGAGAAGTTGCATTAATTCTTGATATGTCGTGTAACCCTTAGCCCGATATTGTTGTTGCAGGACTACATTCCCAGGATGGAATGTTTGAAGAGTTTTTTCGAACATATTATAGTCACTTATTCTCTTTTCACATAATATTATCCTGAAAGTGATTCCGAACAGAGCGAAATTATATTCACTAACACTTTTGTAATCCAGAAACCAGAGGTTTGACCACTTATGTTTAGCTTTTGGTAAGATCATATATTTCTGGGGATCAAACCTATCTTTGAGTAATTTCCAAAGATCTGCAAGATCTTCTTTTGTTATATATTCATCTTTTAAACCATCGTGGATATGGTGGATCAAAAATATCATAGCATTAGCCTTTTGCTCATTTGAAGTCGCTTTCGACTTATCGATGGTATCGAAGAGTTTTCTTCCTATAAAATGTATTTCTGCTGCAACTGTCTATCTCATATAATCGTTTCCCGATATATCAAGGGCGGTGATCTCGTGTTTAGCCAAAATTGACATAACTACTCCATAATAATAATAGTAAAATTATTTTATTTAATTTTAGGAATATTCGACATAATATTATTAAAACATAATGCAAAATAAACATATTATCTAAATACAAAATATGAAACAAACAAGTGACTACAAGGATATATGAAGCAAAATTAGTTAGACTAACAGTTATCCGAAATTCTTCGAGAGTGTGCTGAAAAACGAAAAGCCCGTAAATTGAAGAAATAATTGTAACCAAAGAAACAATTAAAGTCCAAATAAACATTTTTGTGATGGGGACGAAATTTTTTGAGTGGAGATGAGTGTATTTATAGATGAAAATTTTGTTTGTAGCCGTTGGAAATAGTGTTTAGAGCCGTTGGGTATATATATATATATATGTATTATTATTTTTCTTTCATAACCGTTAGGAAATATAATTAAAATAAATTTATCAAAATTAATATTTACCAATAATAACATTGTTATGAATCAATCAAATTATAGAGATAGATAATCACATATTAGGCATTAATTAAAACAACAATAGTTTAAAAATGTATTGTTTGTCTTATGGACAAATTTATTTTATTTATTTATTTTGTATTACCGCTCTTCAGGAATGATTTGTAAATGTCTTTGGGACATTTTATTATTTATTGTTCTTATGGAACAACTTGTAAATGTTTTTTGGACATTTAAAAATATTGATCTGAGGAGGCATAACCTATCATATGATTATGATCGTGGAGGCATAGCTTTCCATAACGATCAATTCAGGAAAACAAATTCTATTATCCAAAACAAAAATACATTTGTATGGGGAGCAAATCACCCATATTTTTGAACATTATAACAATATATAAAATAAATTATAATGTATAGCATATATGTTTTACGGGAGCACCTCGTGCTAATAACGTGTTATAAAATAACTATATATATAAATTATATATTATATATAATATTTGTATATAAGTTAAAAGAGAATGAGAGATGAGCACGTAGAGGAGTGGAGGGAGAAAGACAAATGATTAAAGTATATTATTGTTCTTTCTTTTCACTTGTTCAATTACTTCAAAAGCAACATACAAACTCATACATATAGAGGTAAGAGACGGTGGAGTATATATATTTTACGGATAGGTAATTATTATACCTATATACCTATATATTTATAACATAATCTCATTATTCTTTAGTTGAAGATTTTAGCTATCATTTGGATCCTATCGTCGATTCAATTGATTAGTTATTACAAAAGAAATGGTTTGCAAACTTAAAATGTAAAATTAACATCTACAATGTAACAAAAGTAGTTACTTCTTTTTGGAATGTGAATCGGTGGTATACCAGTTCGATTCTAATCGGTTTAGATCGACTCAGGTAATAAATAAGTGACAAAAAAAATGTGAACACCAAAAATGTACTTGATATGATATCAACAACTCTCATTAGGATACCAGTTTGCTTCTAAATATTAACCGATATCAACAACTATCACTTAAAGAACTGTAGAACATCATAGGATTCCTCGAACCCAATTTATACTTGTTATTTTGATTCAGTATCCGTAGTACTACGAATTAGTATAAACAAAATCTAAATTTTTGGCAAAATTTTGTAGTGACATGGCATCTAAGCGTCTAGGCCAATAGCGATTTTTTAAAAGAATCACACGACGATCCAGACCAACAAACGTTGTTAAAACAAAACAAATCTTACAATTTCTTTCAAATTTGTCACCTTGAACAATTACAAAGAATATGTGGCCTAATTGCTCCAAACATGTGATAACAGTAAACCCTAGAATTCAATGCTTTACATCAATTTTGTTATGGAGCTAACAACTTTTTTAATTAGTGACAAAATGAATACCAGCGTTTACTTGGAACCATCAAACATCATATAACTACGTAATTTTTGTTCATTACCCTTTTTGTTCTGCGAGAAGAAAAAATCTGTACAGTAGCACAATCTCGAGACTACTTGCTTTTTTTTTTCTTTTCAAACTTTTAACTCCTGATCATTTTTTATATTAAGTTGGAACTTCTGGTTTACTGTGTGATGTGGGTCTTTCTGATCAGACCCTAATGTAGTCGTAGACTCTGGTCCATGGACCATGTGTAGGGATTCTATTTAACCCGGAACTCGTGCCTGAAAAGGGTCAAGTTCTGAGTGAACTTGTCTCTGTTCTTTGAATCTAATCCCCGCGATATGTCTGTCATAAGACTGTCAAAACAAGCAGAGAGTCGCGGGTGTTGATCCACGGGCTGCACCAATTGAAATAAGGCTCAAGACCAACACAAAGAGGTAACAATACGGTTTAAGAGAATAGAATCATGGATCCTTACCTGTGACGAAAGGATCTTAGCTTTCAGATCAGAGAAAATCTGATGAAAGCAATTGAAATAAGTTAGGTGAATGCACAAACAAAGCTCATTCTGGAACAGAGATATAAGAAAATCTGCACAACAGTGAGATAAGCATTAGACATACCTGTTCACTTATAAGAATCAAACTTAACATTGGTCTGCTGAGACTCCATTGATTGCCACAATCCTCGAATAAAACTATTTCAAACAGCGTCTTCAATATCTGCTTGTAAGAGCAAATTCGTTAGAACTTAAAAGTTATTATATAGCTCAATATTGTGTTGCATTTACCAAAGAGTGAGGAACAAAATGACTTGCCTCGGGGAACAAACTCGGGCAGTCTGCAATGTGTTGTGCAAAACAAATTGCAGCAGGAGAAGAGGGTGCCTCACCCATTGTGATGTTATTGAAATAATATGACGCAAGGTTGTCTACAGCTATTGCACACTGAAACGATGATATATATCAAATTGTATCCCAGCAAGCTTTTAAAGTGTTGTCAACATTGTTGTTAAAATGCTCACCTGTGATGAAATACTTGTTTCCAACCCCTTGAGGCCAGATTCGAGGGAACCTACTAGATGCATAAAGGTGGCGGTATCCAGTTTTAATATAAAAGTAATATGACTGCCACACAAAACTTCGACGAATCCAAAGTATGCCTTTGTAAGCTGAAATATGAAAGGAATACAATAAAGATTTGATATTTTCAGTTGATGAAGAAAGAATTTAATGTAGGCATCAGTTAATTGATAATGCAAACACTATTAAAACACTAAAAGCAGAAATGCTACATGCATTTATTGAGAAATTAAAGATGCAGCACCACACATACCTTGCGATATGCTAAAATATCTGCCAAGGGTATTGCTAGGGTCATCTTTAACGCAATATCAAGTGCATCCGCAAGAGCCCTATCTCCGTAGAGTTCAAACACACCAAAGTTGCAATAATTTCCCGAAAGCGCTGTCCATTAGATGATAATTGAGTATCACAACATAGTAATAAACTAAGTAACAAATAATTCTCATTGGTTCTATAATGTCAAAATCATGGCCTAACCTCTTGACAGAATTGTCAGTGAAACCCAGACCCCCTTGTATTTGAAGGTATATATATCCGCAACATTTGGAAGGGCTAAAATCCTTGAACCATAAGCCACAATCATTTTACTGACTTCACGAAAAAGCAGGATGCCATTTGGAGATGAAGAATCAAAAGTAAGGCGCTGGGTTTTGTTATGCACAAACTCAGCCATAAACTTCAATAACGGGGTCGTAACCTACAACAACACGCCAAGAAGAGAAGATGAGACAAAGAAACAAAATAATCATGAGTCAAGTAACCACATCTGTTCACAGGTAAAGTTACGGAAGCAGGGCTTTAACAAACTGGGAAAATCACAAGCTTTACCAAAACAGAGATGAATGCAAGTCTTATTTTCATCTAATTTCCCAATATCATGAGATGCATTTAGCCTAACAACAAAACAAAACATTCGAAATGTTTGCTCCACCAAATCTTAAGGGCAATAGATGGACTTTACACATCAACAGAACTATACCATAGAGGTATACATATATAATATAGTAGACATGAAGTTATTACACAAGCATGCACGGAAATTGACTCAGGGTCTTATTAGGTCAGATCTTTTGCTCTCTACGCTGACAAATGGTATAACTACATCAGTGACCTTTCATACAATCTGATGAAGCAGAATGCGTGACAAAATACCTCTGGTGTGTCGAACCAATGCGAGATCCCCCTCAGAAGAAGGGGCATGTGTGCCGGATAGAGCCAGTCAAACAAAAGACCATAACTTCTTCGGCTGATATCAAAAGAGAAAGCTTAAATAAATTAAGAATGTAAAATGTCTATGCAAGTCAAAGTAATTAGCTAAAGTCAAGACCTGCTTGTAGCCATTGCGATTCCTCTTAGATCCCTCATCAATCCGATCACAGCAAACTTCACAGCATCAGTGCGGAACATTGAATCTGGGGTTGATTCCAGGGTGCGAAAGATCTAGAAAATTTGAGTAAAAAGGCGGACTATAAGCTAAAACCAAACATTTAATCAGGAAATTGAAGAGTTGACCATTTACAAAAACTGTATATCACCATACACCGTTATAATTAAGATATGGAAGTACCTATGCAGCAAAAAGTACATGTCTAGTATGTGGCATACTTATAAAATATCGTAAATAATTACAACATGGAACAACCTCCTGTATATAAGATATCAATTGTAAACAAGGTGAATTTTAAATGCAAAAGCCACCACGAATTTTTTTCTTATGTCTCACTTCACTTGATGCGTAAGAAAAAAAAAAAATTCATCCCTTCTTCCGTAAAAAGCATGCAACCCCATCATCATTATCAGAGAGCAGTAAAACGTAGGCAGTGCATTACAGACAGATCCACTATTCTAAATGAAAGCTGCAAAGATAAGATACTTAAAGACTATAAAGTACAACCTGCAGAAGGGGTTCCATAGAAGTCTTGAACTTTATTGAGCTATCGTCCATGAATATCAACCAGCCAATAGTGTAGTAAAACGTTGTTCTGCTGCGAGAGCATCTATACTCTTCTAAGAATGGAAATTGTTCCCTCTGGAATTAAAATATTTACATACTGAGATTATTGCTAGGGATCGATTACTATACACAATTATGTCCACAAGAAAGGTAATTGGAGTATAATTACCGTATGATTAGAAATAATAAAGGTCACGGTGTCCAGCTTCAAAAGCAGCTTCCCCGTCATATATCTGATTAAGAACACCCAAAAATATAAAAATAAATCCATACAAACTATCGCAACATCAGTATACATCAGTTTATACATAAAACAAGAGAATTACCCAGATGCCAACTCCAGAAACAAACTTAGTGTGTGTCCAATTAATTCTTCACTCTAGGGGAACAAAGACAGATATGTTTAGACAAAAGGTGATCTTATGTTTAGAGAGGCATGTTCGAAAAAGTAAGGAATACAAAATTACCTCCGTATAACATTTTAAGTTTGTAGCAATCTTGCCAATAATAACGTTCAACAGCACTAGATGATCGTGCAGTCCAAGGAGTTCTTTCAATCTGGCATACAACTGCTGCAATAGACTGATAGTATCAGAGAGATACATAGAACAATAACGTAAGGCAAAAAAAAGTAAGTTAGCATTTACTTTTGAAGAATGCATGGCCTGATCACCAACGTAAGACTTCCGGAAATTTTGGAAGAAGGTAAGAATGGCACGATCAAGCCTTTGTTTACTTATTTCACCATATCTCTGCAGAAGCTATATATATATTAGATTACTTTATAGGTGTAATAAAAGTAGTGAGCTCATAAGGGAGAAAACAAAACCCAACACGTGTGGCACACGGTTCCCGCATAACATTAGATTGAAAAATGTTAATGAGATCACCCTATGCTAATATATGTAGCTATACAGGCTCACGCACATTTAGAAAAGTTTTCAAGCTGTATGATTGGTATTTTTCTCCGGAAGAAATGCATATAAAAACAAATTGTACCATACATCAAGTGGCCGAAAAACCTTAACAGGTAATTTCCTTCTACATAACTAAACTCAATTTTTACCAGAAGTAGAATAACCTATTCCAAATAGAGTATCTAATAATACTTTATATTGATTTAATCTAATTGCAATTTATAGTTGTAACACCTGTCTATGCAGTCCACTGTCCATAACATTTACTAGCCGCAAAACACGAGCAGAGAGTTCAGCATCAAGCACCTCTTGCGTCTCCACACTGCACCATAAGTTTAATTTCCAATTTCACGTTCATACATTGTCTTGTTCTTCAAACAGACCTAAATGAAAAGAAACACCAAGACATGATAGCAACTTACCTACAGCCGCTGCACTGCTTTATTTTAACAATAGCAGCAACAATATGAACAATCCATGACAATTTTGCTTCAATAACTGCTAGTTCAGAACTGTCAGCAAACTGTATTTGCCCTCTTTCCTGTTACACAATCATTCAGCTCTGAAGATCAACGCACAAAAAGCATTGACAGAACAAGAATAAGCTCAAACATAATAACAGTTGGCTATACCGTATATGATTGCAGAAGGGGATCCATTGTGTTTATGATATACGCACCAGTCCTTTCATACTGCATGAAAAGAATTTCATAGGCAGTTCACTTGTATTAAGATACACCATTATCACACGAAACACAAATCCGAAAAAAAGACTAACCTGAAATCTGCATAGGTAAGGAAAGCAATCCAGTTCATCCTGCAGGACTTCAACTTTATCCAAAGGATGATCAGCTGGATCATCAGGGACATTAGCCTGAAAAGAGGATTTCAAATAGGAGCATATTATAAAAGTTACAATTTTGTATTGGGAACCTTTGAAATATGTGGTGTTATATACCTGGACAGAATTGAACCTGGAGATGATAAAGCCTTCTGTAATTTTAGGTACAAATTCATCGAGTAGACTTGGTGAATCACCCTTCAAGTATGGGACAGACGCTACTAATCTGGACCACATCCCAAGAAGATAATACACGCTACTGCTGGCCCACTGTTTAAAAAGATACCGTAGAAAAAAACAATCTCATTCGAGGATGAATAGAACTTTAAAAAGATTAGAAGTGCCTATAATTTAAATGACAAGACATTAACCTGCCATGACTGTAGAGATTTAAGTGTAAACTCTGCCACCAACTGTATCCAGTCACCATAACCATCCATCTTCACAAGCTCTGAAAGCTGCAGATGAATTCATACAAGCTAGTATATAAGGTGAATCAGCCGTATAAACCAATATATCCTGTTCAAATATCCTCCCATGAAATTACAATGACTCCGCAAATAAAAAAAATTACAAGCTGGCACTAACATCTTGTAATATACCATTACTAAGGATATTCCAGAGAGAATTCAAAGCGATACAAAGCACATAGAATACATTGAGTGCTCCAATCCACAACGACCATTTAACCAAGAGAGGTCCGTATTCTCGTAATGATGAGCATGGGTAAAGAAACTGAAACTTTATTCCAAAATGTTTCTAAGCTAGTACTTTAGAATACATATAGCATAATTTTTACGAATATTGAAGACAGTCCAACTTCACATACTGAAAAAAAAGAACACGTGATAATTCAGACATAAATAAAAATTCTAGCTATGACAAACCTATAATTGTCGAGACATTAATGTGTAAACTAGAAAGGAAGCTAATTAAGACATTTACCTGATAATTCAGCCTAAATCTCCCAAGTAGACGGCAGAACGCATGGTAATTATCATGATCAGCAAGACCTGATTCAACCAAAGAAAAATTTGTGTTGATGAAAATTAGGGGCCCAGGATCTGTAAGATACTAGAGTTTGAAGTAAGATCAGTGAGGTGTAAAGTATGCAATAAGCAAACAAGATTTACACGAGCTGCACATATAATAACAGACTGCATAAGTGAGGCTGTTATTCCAATCATGAGAAGTTAAAAACTGTAAATGAAAATGAAGCATACAATGCAACACCTTAAGCTCAATTTTTACACTGAGACATAGATATGTCCAACGGACCACAGTACAATACATCAAATCTACCTTTTCCTGTTTGAAGAATTTCTCTTGTTCCCGTCATCAAATGGGCTAAGAAATTAGAGCGTGTAGCATCATTTGTGAACAGAGAACGTCTTACAGAGGCCAATCGCACCAAACACTCAAGTGCCTAGAAGTTCAAACAAAGGAACATTAAGAACTAGCAAAATCTAAGTCACATCTCTATGTAACTACTGAGTACAACCCGTACATATCACATCCTCAGTGACATTAATGCAATTAAATTATATGTCCTCCCAATGAGGTAGAATAAAAATTAACCCAAAAGATAGTCACACCTCTATCTTCGATGCAAAAAAGACCTATTTGTATCTTCTCATCAATAACTGAGAAAAAACAATATGAACATACCTCTTTCGAGAGTGGTGACTCTGTACTACCATAATAATCAAAAAATATCTGCAGAGTGGACGAATCCTCCAGTACTGACTTCCAGGAAGTTGGAATCTAAAAATTATCGGTCACAGTAGCAGTTACGACATCCACGAAAATGAGTAACACAAACACAAACCCACTAAGCTATGACAAACAACATGAAGATAATATAGTAATGTTCTACCTGAACTGTACCAAACTCCTCTGTGCTTTCATCAATTGACGTTCCAACAAAGTCAAATGATACACACCTCAGTGCAAGTGAAAGCGCCAATTCTTGTAAACGGCCAGCAGCTGGTTATAAGAATATCTCTGACGCATTAATACTGGAAATTTCTATGCCTATGCCTAGACAAACATGTCAACATCAAGAAAACAGCAACATACATATCGGCATGAAATTATATAAAGGGAAAGGCTGATAAAGAAGAATCATTCAACGTTTTAAAATCTTCTAAAGTGGTGTCCGTTCGCAGCTAGCAATTGTCACACTTGCACAGACAACCAACCAGATTGATGACGATGCATTACAATATTATGTGCACAAAATTACCATCATTTTTCAGATAGCTTAATGACGTCAAAGCTATTCGGAATATTTGAAATAAGGATTGATCCCTAAAGTTGCATGCAACTCTCCGGTGATGTGTAGAAGGCAGTCCTGGATTAGGCTAGGAATCGAGGAATAGATAGATTAAAAAATGTCAATAGGCATTTAACAAAAATAGAAAAATGGACAAACTGGTAACTGAAGAAAAATAGAAAAATATAAACCTCAACTACAATACATCACTAACCTGATTCATCTCCTGCACAAGTTGATCCAAAATTCTTAAACCAATAGCATAGTGATCAGAGGAACCCTATTCAAACAAATGTCAAGTAAGCAACATCTTCACCAAGCCCTTTTAATAATATCAGGAACTTCTCCAAGAGTATCATATACATGAATTTCTGTAACAAAAACGCAATAAGAAACCTTGGTAACACAGTAACTATATTCCCAAAAGATGCACCACCTGTTCCAAGAAGTTTGTAGACTCCTTTACCACATCCCTGAATCTATCATCATCTAACCATCCAAACTTTGTGAGGCGGCAAAGCAGTTGAATGAGCGATGAAATAACAAATGGTTGCATTTTTGGTCCTCTTGTAGCCAGATAGTTTAAAATATAAGCCCCTGAAGACAACGGAAAGAACACCAGAAACAAGTAAGATATAATAAAGGCAGAAAGAGATATTTCCAGTCTTTTGGTTAGGATGATTGCAAAAGAAGTTTACTGATATCAAGGCGAAGATTCAGCGGGAGGTTATGATCAGTCACTTGCTTCAATAAACTCGAGCTTGCGAGCATTAAAGAATAAGGTTTTGACGAATTGTCAAGAATATATTGACATTGCGATATATAATCTGTATTTACTGAAAAGCATCTCAGACTATTTTCAGCATGAGCCCTCTCAGCTGAATCCTGTGAGTTGTATAACCTCTCGCACATTGATTCAAGTTGCGCCAAGCTCTCCATTTCCATCGGTAACAAAGCAGAATCTGGCCAAAAAGATAGAAAACCATAGATACCACTATTGTTTTAACAAGGATATTTTAGACAAGATTTCAGTCTTATTACAACGTATAATGATTTATACACTGTTAAGTGGAAACAAAAGAAGGGAGCGAATCATTACAATAACATTTTCCAAGACAGCTTTTTGTTTTCAATCAAAATTTCTAGAACTGGATTAAAACTTTGACATCACAATAAATCAAACAACTTGCAAGAAAAAAAGATTGACACATTTCCACAATAAGACAAACCACAATTCTTAAAAAAATGAAACACCAAGTTCCAAACAGAAATTGAACAACATTAACAAAGACAAATGCGCAGTATCAGTTGACGATGGATAACAAAAATGAGCTACCGGTAAATATCATTTAGATCTCATACAAAAGAGAGAGAGAGAGAGAGAGAGAGAGAGCAAAAAAGAGGGAGTACACAAGTATAAATAGACAAAAATATGTAATAGCCTAATCGCAGAGTTAAGTTCCTAACTCTGCATGATGATAATGTATTCAAGCTGTAATCACCTTACTCCAGCTCAGAACTCGGGTTGATTTCTGTTTAAAAGGTCAAAAATCAAACTTCAGTCGCCAAAACATTCATGTTAATACTCACACTAGTCATACACTATGACAGATTTGCATACAACTCAAATAGAGACACAAGTCACACATTATCAAATGCTGCTATTAGTTTGGTACGTCAGGAAAAACCAACAAATTCTAGCAGAAACAGACAAGAAAAATAGTCTTTACAGAAATATTGCGCCACGGCTAAATGCTTTCTGATTCCATGGAAGCGCACGAAAAATGTGTTGATTAAACAATAACAAACTATGTGGACAATATCTATGGTACACTAAAATCATCATAGACACTCGATACTGTACAAGGACAAACATAATAACTAGAACACGGGAAAGGTAACACTAAGGCAAAAAAGGAGCAAATAGAAAACCTAGATTTCGACTTCAATCATATCCTAATCAGTTCGCGAAAACACACAAGAAAAGATTTATCAGCGATCTTCACCAGTTGACGAATAACAAAATAGACAACAATAAACCATCGAGCAAAGTCAGAATCGGAAAAGCAACGATGTGAGAAACTAACTTTGGCTTACCAGAGATTGAGCTGGTAGCAACTCAGATTTGCTGTTTGGTGACTTTTTCAGGCGAAGTAAATCTCGATCAGCCAAGCGTCGATGGTTACAACGATGAAGAAGAAGAGACGTGCAGTCTGATCAGAGCGATGACAGCGTTTATGCCGAAGAAGCATTTCGAGATTTATATGATGTTTCTTTTTGGTCAGACTCTCATCTCTGGCTTGCTCGAGTGTTCCGATATGGGCCTTATCTAACTAAAGTATGGGCTTAGGCCCATATAAAACGGGCTTTAAGAAAAATAAGGGCTGGATTATATTAGTTGAGTATAAAAGGAAATATGTGTATCAAACAGGTTTAATCGACTTCCCACTTTAAAGCAAACTCTTTTGTCTCTCTTTTCTTCTTCCCTCTTCTTCATTGAGTTGCCGCCGCCGTTTCCTCCTGAACTAATTGAACTTCTCTGGTTCTCGTCATCTCTTTCTGACTGCTTTAACTTTGGAGGAGAATCTTCCGGCAGGCTAATCTGTGCGACGGCAAGCTCAATTTCTGGTAAGAAAGCTAGTTGTTTGTTTTTGAGTTGGGTCGATTGGGTTTTTGAGATCGACAATGATATCTTACACTGTATTTTTCTTATAGAAGTAAACCGAATAGAAGAAATCTCTGTGGGTTTTTTCTTCTATGTTTACTACTTATGTAGATGAGTTTAAGTAAGATACTTAAACTAGGGTTTAGCAGCTATTCCTTGGATTATTTGTTGTTTTGTCTGCTTATTTCGTTTTTTTAATCTCTGTTTGAGAAGTTTCAGAGAGTGTAGTAATTCATATCAATTGAAGCGTAAATGTAGTAGTTTTTTCTTAATTCTCCGCCTTTTTTGAGTAAAGCTCATAGATGTGTTGTTAACTAGGGTTTATTAAAAATATACTTATTTTTCCTTTTGTTTTGTGGATTATCTAGTTGTTGCGCTCTTCTCTGTTTTTTGATTGCTTGTTATATTCTATATCTAGCTACTTTTTGACCCATATTCTTATCAAGGACTGTCTCTAAAATTTTAAGAGACTCTATGGTTTGTAGAAGCCTTCAACTTGCTTACTGAAACTAGACAATTCAGCTGAAATTTTGTTTTGTTTCCTTGGTCTTTCTGAGTGGATCTGAAGTAAAAAGTTTGTGTCTTTATAGATTTATAAGCTATATATGCCTGCTTCTCGATATCTTTCCGGTGTAAATTGCTGACTAAGGAGTTTTGAAACATTGTTTTTTCTTTTCTTTTTGGCAGAAATAACGTTGGAGTAAGTTAATTTGAAGGTCCGACACAATTTGTCATCATGCAGAGTTGGGGAATTAACTCTGCTATCAAGCTACTTACATACTCAAAAGAACTTTCGGATGGACAACCGCTCTATGCTTCTTGCAATTGTCATCCTGTCAAGGCTTTAAACCGTGAACCTGCTGGTCATGCCTTCCATGCTGCTGCTCTCAAACTGCGTGGTTGTGCAAAGGATGCCACAGACAAAAATGAAGATGCAGATAAGAAAGTCTCAAAGGAGAAGGATAGTGAATATGTTCCCTCTTATGACTCTCATAATATCAAAGGAAAGAAGAAGTCAGGGAAGCAACAACATGATCATTACGCTTTGTTGGGTTTGGGAAATTTAAGATATCTTGCAACAGAGGATCAGATTAGGAAAAGCTATCGCGAAGCTGCACTAAAGCATCACCCTGATAAACTTGCTACTCTACTTCTTGCTGAGAAAACAGAAGAAGCCAAACAAGCCAAAAAGGATGAGATAGAATCTCACTTCAAGTTGATTCAAGAATCGTATGAGATTTTGATGGACCCAACAAAAAGAAGAATATTTGACTCTACAGACGAGTTTGATGACGGAGTCCCAACTGATTGTGCTCCACAAGACTTTTTTAAGGTTTTTGGTCCAGCTTTTAAAAGAAATGCAAGGTGGTCAGTCAATACGCGTGTACCAGATTTGGGAGATGAAAATACACCACTTAAAGAAGTTGATAGCTTCTACAATTTTTGGTACTCTTTTAAAAGCTGGAGAGAGTTTCCTGAAGAAGAGGAGCATGATATTGAGCAAGCAGAATGCCGTGAGGATAAGAGGTGGATGGAGAGGGAGAACGCTAGAAAAACTCAGAAGGCTAGAAAAGAGGAATATGCCCGGATTAGGACTCTTGTTGACAACGCATATAAAAAAGACACAAGAATATTGAAAAGAAAGGAGGATGAGAAGATGAAGAAGTTGCAGAAGAAAGAAGCAAAAGTTATGGCCAAGAAGAAGCAAGAAGAAGAAGCTGCTGCAGCTATTGAAGAAGAGAAAAGGCGAAAAGAAGAAGAAGCAAAATGTGCCGCAGAGGCTGCTCAGCTGCATAAGAGAACCAAGGAAAAAGAGAAAAAGCTTCTGCGCAAAGAAAGAAGTCGTCTCAGAACTCTCTCCGCACCTGTTCTGTCTCAGCGTCTCCTTGGCATCTCTGATGATCATGTAGAAGATCTATGCATGTCACTTAACACCGAGCAGTTGAGGAAACTGTGTGACAAGATGGAAAATAAGGAAGGAATGGCTTTGGCAAAGTTGATCAAGAATGGAAACAGCAATGATGATGATGATGATCAAATAGAGAGTAAAGTAGAAGTTCAGGTAGCTGTTAAGCAGAATGGTCATGTAGAATCCAACGGAGGTTCCATAGTAGATACTGCCACTAATCAGAAGAAAGAGAAACCATGGAGCAAGGAAGAGATTGAGATGCTGAGAAAAGGAACAACTAAATTCCCCAAAGGAACATCTCAAAGATGGCAAGTCATATCAGAGTACATTGGTACAGGAAGGTCCGTTGAAGAGATTCTCAAGGCAACTAAAACAGTACTTCTGCAGAGACCTGACTCAGCTAAAGCATTCGATTCCTTTTTGGAGAACAGGAAACTTGCTGCCCCAATCGCCTCTCCTCTCTCTACTCGAGAGGAACTTGGAGAACCTATCATTCCAACCAAACCGTGTGAACACAACAATTCAACCATAGCGGAGACCACAGAACAGAACAGTAAGACTGTAGGAAACAAGGGCGACGACAACTGCAATGACAACGCTGAACCAGTTGCTGCTGCTGCTGGTTCAGGCCCAGATGGTTGGTCTGCTGTACAGGAAAGAGCTCTGATTCAGGCTTTGAAGACCTTCCCGAAGGAGACAAACCAAAGATGGGAGAGAGTAGCAACCGCTGTTCCTGGGAAAACGATGAACCAGTGCAAGAAGAAGTTTGCTGAGCTTAAGGACATCATCAGAACCAAGAAACCTATAGCCTAACATATCCGATCCCTCGAGCTGCACGCTCTGAGAATTTTGTTTTGACAGGGAAGATCCTAGACTCAATTTTTGCTACAATTCATATTTCATATACATCATTATGATACTACTATCCTACATAGAGCTTTTTGACAACCGAACCTATTCTTAATTATGTATTTTTTCCTAATTCTATTTATGCCTCTCTCTGTCTTGACCCCATTTTAGGCTTGCCTGGTATGACTCCGGTTCTACATAGAGCTTTTTCTAATCTCTATTAACGAATGACCAAACTTAGGTCTGGGCGTTTTACCCGGATCTGAAAAACCGAACCGAAATTTTGGGTTTGGGTCCAATTCGGGTATAAGCAAAAATAACCATCGGATTT
The DNA here is from genome assembly GCA_023374145.1 of Lepidium sativum. Classification (NCBI taxonomy): domain Eukaryota; kingdom Viridiplantae; phylum Streptophyta; class Magnoliopsida; order Brassicales; family Brassicaceae; genus Lepidium; species Lepidium sativum. The sequence goes on from JAKUCM010004233.1 coordinate 41,720, forward strand.
TGTTATAGAGTACCCGCGGATATCGGGTCGGGTCTGGATATTACCCGATATCCGAACGGGTACACGATTATCTGAACAGGTACCCGAAAATTTCGGGTATTTGGGTACCAAAAATATGCGTGAATACCCGAAATTGTACCCGAATACATAATTTTTTGGGTATGTTTAGGTATATAATATACTCGATTTTTTTAATATAATATTATATTCGCACCCGAACCGAACTAAAATGGTTTCGGTTCTTAAATGGATATAGAAAATGTATACCCGAACCGACCTGGACTCGAATAGTGTTCGGTTCCAAAACGGGTACCAAAATCTTATACCCGAAATACCCGGATCCGATCGGGTAGTACTCAGGACCGATCCGAATATCCAAATGCCCAGGCCTAACCAAACTAATCCAAAAGGAAGAGTTATAAACGAAAAAACTCGGTTTAAAATTTTACCAAATCAACCGTATGTATACCATAATCCTTGAAGAAGCCAGTTCTACAAAATCAACAACTTCATCCTCCTAATGAAACGTGATATGGTAATTACTACAAAAGCCCACCAGTGTCGGTTGCGATCAAAACGCTCAATAAAGGATATTGTTCTTGCATAAGCACTTGGCAGTCCACGTGCATTGACAGATTTTGAACGGCTCTAGTCACTAGGGTAGTTCTGTCATTTGACAGACAGGAGGCATGTTGCTCCAAGAACATGATCCAACTCCGGCGGATTGGCCAACACTCATATGCATATAGTCATTTCCTATGTCATCGCCGAGAAGAACTGCTAGAGCTTCGCTCACGTTACCTGTCTCTTTGGCAATCCCTAATCATGGTCGAGCCAGCTGGATGCAAGCAAAACGTCAGGCCGTGTTATATCCAAGACAGGGCTCCACTCTTTTTCTCTTTGTCCTGCATAATTTATTATGGTTAGGTGAGTTCTTGATAACTTTGAAATCTCATTTCAGATATAATAAGGTCGGCCAATTGATACAAGGAATGATATTTCAAGATGTAACAAGTTACCAAAATGAACTCTCAGGAAGATGATGTAATGTAATTAACAAATTACTTCAAGTGACTCACTATGTTGATATTCATCTGTATTGTGTTTGGAATTTGAAATCTCGGAATAGACCATACTCTTAAAAGAATGGTCAAACTTCTCTGATTTAAATTGGGATAGACCACTCGCGGCTACATCAGCTGATGGAGTAGTTGAAGCACAAGTTGTGTACAAACTGTTCTTTGTACTATTATTTCTGATCTTGGCTTCCAGAAGCAACATATCGAGCAGACCAGTATTGCAACTCGAAAAACATTCTGAGTCCACTCCCCGTGTTGGTGGTGGTGGAGACTGAATGTAAGTACCCCAGGGATCAAGGAGCTCTGAGTGTGGAGGAGATGACGATTTCTTCCACTGATCATATGTTGCTTCTGAATATTGGAATGAAGGGAGCTCCAGCTTCACTGCCCCAAATACGGGCTTAGAAGTAGGAACAATGCCATCCGTAAGGGTATGGCTACTTGGAATTCTAACAGGTGAACGTTGATATCCGTAGAGAGGATGCTCAACCTCACAAGAAACTGAGAAACTGCTAGTTTTCGAAATTCTTATTGGAGATATGTTTGGGAACTGTTCATGGAACGGGAACTCATCCTTTATGGTACTGCTACACCCAGGATACAACAATTCAGATTCCCACAGTCGCTTCGAGGAAAGCTTTGAGGAGGACATTACTGCTGGCATGAAGTTTTCACATCTAGGAGAACTTGCCCCACTACCTAGAATTTTGCAGGCAGTCATATCTGCTAGGTCAGAAGCACTAGGTACCACGTCAGTAACAAAATTAAGACTGTCAAAAGAGACATTAGTTTCAAAACTCCCCAGCTGCAAGAAATCTTGATGTCTTCTATCTTC